>JAMKCH010061334.1:0-61659 GCA_023653785.1 Ophioderma brevispina
AATCTCGAGGGATGTGTTTTTAAGGAAAAAGGCCTGTCAGGCGCTAAGGTGGGCCCCTCTGTTCCCTTTAGCGTCAAGAAGAAAACGCACTATCGCATTTCAGTGCGACTAAGGGGGACGTGCACGAGGGGCCCTGAGAGCAATATTTAGGGGGGGGCATGTCAGCAGCTGCTGACCACTGCTGACTCTTAAATACGCCACTGAGCCCCACCCACCGGTAAACCTGTTGTAACAAGAAAGGCTTGCAAGACTATAGGGTTATCAGCCAATTGAAAAATTTAATGTCGTTAATTTATTGTTGTATTCCCTGCAGATTGAGGCGGATTGGCGTGTACGATGCATTGCATGTAATTTAGTGTGCATCTGTGCAATCGTGAGAAATTACCTCCGCGCATCGTTTTGAAAAAAAAGATATTTCGTAATAATCGTTCCTTGCATTGATGTGCTGTATTTTTCATTTCGATCAAAAGATACATGAGTAGGAGAAAATTGCGTGATTAGTTTCCCTGAATGAATGAACTTTTTTTAAATAAATAAAAAAATACATTTGATTAGGCAAAAAAAAAACAAGTTTGTCTCAAAAGAATGTGAAAAATGCTAATGCGAATGCGGGGTTTTTTTTAGAAAAATTGCTAATTGCGAAATGCGGTTATCTTTTTTTTTTTTAATGCAATTTTGGGCCCATTTTTTAAATTTTTCGGCAGCTTTAATCGCGGTCTCCAAGTTTCATTTTTTTTCTGAAATTTTTTTACAAAAAAAATTTAAAGTGACGTGAAAACCTAAAAAAAAATCTGCGGTCAAAAAGCAATTTTTTACACCTAATGCGCGCGGTTTTTTGCGACACCTTTTTTTTTCTTGGCCCTTTATCACATGGAAACATACCCCCCACAAAACATATGATTACAAATGTGGAGTAGAATCGGTCCAACCGTTGGCTAGTAAACAAACAAAGTTGTACTACATTGGCCATAGGACAGGTGTGTTAATTAATGTTAATGGGCGCACCCCATTTGAAGACCGTTTTTGTTCTTATCATCATGTTAGGGCCTTAAATTTTCACGGGGCAAAGTGACAAAATACAAACCCCGGGTACAAACTTTCTTCTGATACCAAAATGGAGTAAAGTGGGGGAGCAAGGTTGTCGATCGGGTCACCCGCCTTGAGGACTATAGCTACACAAGATGAGGATTATGTCTAATACCATCTAATCCATTTAATTTCTAAGGGTAAAAAAAATAAGGTTTTTTTTCAACGAAATGGGTCGACCTTAAATTTAGCCAACAGTCGTGAATAAACACTCAAAGTGGTTTTATTACAAAAAGATTTTTTGTATTGAGGGCATGCTATAACAAAATGTCCAGTGTTAAACGCCTTAATTTTGTCAACATTAAATATGAATATGTTTCATGTCCAGTAATGTTATACTCAAAATGAAGTTAAAACCAAATGCCCTCGCCGAAAAGACGCGTAGGCATTTGGTTCATATTGTATTTATCTAATTAATTAACTCAACATTGTAAAATTATGCAAAGGTGACTATTTCAGAAAATACTATTTAGGGTGTTCCTTTAAATGGCTGATATATTTTTAAAAATACTGTAGATTTGTTCCTACTAAAACACTACATGAGGGAGATTTCTTATTCATATCGCGACAAATAAATAGATATATTATATATATTATATATTCTATATAATATATATATATTATATTATAATATTATATAATATATTTACAGCAAACACAAGTGTTTAAAGCGACAGGAGGAGATTTTTTTCACTTCAGTGTCTTTCCTTTTTTTTAACTTTCAATTTCTCTTATTCGCTTCAGGTGTGAGCTAATACATCGGTACGCATCTAAATATGTAAAAAAAAACTGGTGTTCAAAAAATTGAGGGGCGCTTCTCTCTAAAAATGCCCTCAATGTCTCTTTAACATCATCACCAATAATCAAGAAAGAACACGTCTTTGCCCTTTTATAGAGTATTACTTGTTACAATTAATACCCTGGGGTGCCCCACACAGTTTTTGACTCCCGCTATAGACCTGATTGTGCACACATTGGTGAAGAGTTACCTGTAACCACAAGAATTCTCCCGCGCCTGAATAGGACCACCTGATTGGCTTAATTGCGGGCCCTGCAAGCTGTAATAGACCCATGCACTTATTTTACTGATCGAGTTGAATGATGAAAAAATTGTATTTTGATTTAACCACTGTAATGGGCGTGGATTCATCTATTGTTCCAACTGTTAGAAGAAATCTCCAAGATAGCCCTCTTCAACCTGCATTCATATTTTGGTTAACTACGTTCGAAAATAAACTATCACACGGTAAATTTTCCTGTTTCCAAACGCACCTTCACCCCTGTATGGCCTCTCAACAGCACACATGCCTGGGGTTTTGTTTGTCAACAAAGATTTCACGCAAAATCCAACATTTCACCTGGGCCCTCGGGACCTGGGCCTCGACCTGGGCTTAGCTAGATGACGGTGATCAATACTTTTAGCTACTTTTACCCAATCTTTGCGATTAAATCGGTTGATGTCAATAAGATTTTATCATATTGTTGCCAATTTCTGAGTTTGGAAATCAGGTTGGCCGCAATACAGAATCGCTTCGTGGCCCTACGGCGTAGTCTCCTATTGAGTGCCAAGTGGTTTACAAACCTTGAAGTTTTACTGTAGCTCATTTATTGCAGAACAAAAAACCTTCATTAAAAATATGAAAACAAACGTTACAACAATATGTAATCACTAAAATGACATCAGCTTTTTTATTTTAATGTGGAAGAGAGCCGGGTATTTTCAGATTTTTGTTGTCCTAATAGTACCCATTCTGGCAGGCTTCTGGCTGCGTTTGTCACTGGGTGGATGTTTGTGTGTATACAATGTGTTTTCCTAAATACTAGTACAGTTTCGACTCGGGTCGCGGATGTTGCGGCGCGGGCATATCATATAGCTCATATGTTTCTATTTGAAAATTAAACAATAGTACTTATACACTCAGCTTTTTACGTTATTGTCCCAGAGCCATATTGCCAGTAGCTTGTAACATGCACATGTTTTCGATCCCCGTGCCGTCGTACTGAACTGTCCGTGGGTACACCGTCGGCGCGGTCTCGCGTCGCCCGCCGCCCGTCCACCTGATTCACCGCCCTATTGCGCGACAGCCTCGAACGCGTTTGTCTGTTCCTGATGCAAATCAATCTCATGGCCAATGTTGGCAATTGAAATGTTAAAGGCCTATATGAGGGGCCAAACTGATAACTGACCAAAACAAGATGTGAAAAGCTTAGGAAAATTAACAACAAAAAATAATGAAGATCCCTTTTACAATCAAACGCTCCACTCTATTAAACGGCTCACATTGATCCCTCTCTACGGCATGACCTCACTGATGGGGTCAATTCTATAGCTACGTAGCTTTTATTTCTATTGATTGAAAAAAAATAGTAGGCCAATCAATAATAACCATATAAATGACTTATTTTTATGGCCAATCTATTGTGCCCCTTTTGAAAATTGTCTAAACCTGTTTGAGCAAACCATAAAATCCCTTAAATTATTAGTTTTTCTCGTAATCCTGTACTCTGAAAAGTGGGAAAGGAGAGCAGTTTTTATTATTGCTAAATGAAATATGGCTTAGCGGTATTTACAAAAACCGTAACATAATGTTACCGCCACCAACTTTCCAGCAGCGTCCAGAAAAAAATGTTTTTTTTGTTAATTTTAAGATTGTCATATTCTAACCAATTAGGCCTATATACCTCATCAGCCTTCTAATTTTCAGGATTGAATATCTATTAGATTATATATATATATATAGATATATATATATAATATTAATCTCTATAGATATAAATATATATATATTAAAATCCTGGCTTTGATTCTGTTAGCATCTTTGTTTACAGCTCTGTTTCGTAAGGGCCTATAGGCCCTCCTCATACCGAACTAAACGCCGATGATGGTGTGTTTTCTCACACCAATTAACAATGCATGAGTGACTACATAACATATTGATCAACCTATAGTGTTACAACATCAAGAGCACTTGAACATACGTGTTTTATACAAGGCATGAATATAATAATAGTAACATTTGACTTCTAGACCGGCAGATTAATATGTTCATCTAAAATTACACAGTAAAGTGATTTCTTCTATGGCGGCATGTGCTTGTTAACTCATTCCTTTTGTTCAGTGTAGACATCTCAGGTTTGTGAATAATAAAAGAACTATTTCCTCAGTAACAAAGATGCAGTTTGATTGGAGGTGGAGTATGGCTTTGCTTTGCTATGATCTTCCCAATTGATTGAAATATTGCACGTTTGTAAATTTCGTTGTAATGAAGAGATGGCGATGGAGATGAAGCTTATTTATAATGCTTTTTTTTACTATGAGCGAAAGCTAGGTTTTTTGGTTGGCTAATGCTGAGCAGTTATAAGAATTCGTAAGAAATCAGTTTAGGTTGATGATAATTGCTGGATATGTGTTTAACATAACGTTGTTCGTGCATAACTACCCTTACCCCCTCCCCTCCCCGTGGGAATATTCTCTCCTGACCCCACAAATATAGGCCCTCCGGGATCTATACTGTACGTCGGAGGATACACTGATAGACTACTGGGCCAATCCAAAACCTCCGTTTCTGGCGACGACGGAATTTGACTGTTAGTTTTCGTTTTTATATCCGCACGAGAAAACCATTGTTAAGTATTACAGGGTTTCAACACCTCAAGATATACTGCCTATACTCTCATGTACACACACATCAGAAACTCACATGTCCTTCGCTATCATGGCGACGGTTACCTTAAATGTAAGGTTTTCTGAGAAGAACTGGGGGTATTTGTTTAGCCTGTCCAGAAGTGGCAATTGCAAGGGTTGACCACTTCCCGGCATACGACGAATCACCGGCAAGCAGGAATATTTGCATAAACACACACGTCCATTTTTTCCTGTATAAAGAGACTACTCATTCGGCCTGAAAAATCCCTGAATAAAATGATTAAACACCTCTTTTTACCATGCTCCTTTAAAGCGAAACCCCTAACAGGATATATACTGTCTTTCAATTAACTGTTTTTTATTAAATTATTCAAATAATACTGTATAGGCCTCCATTTTTCGGATTACACTTTTAAAAAATATGATTTTTCCTCAATTTTATTGAGAAAGATTTCTTCACATTAAAAAGTATTTTGTTTACTAAAAAGAGAGAAAGGGGAATACCCTAGTTGTTTATGCAAGGATGCCCTGTAGATAGATTGCCAATAGTAAGTGGGGAATGCCCCAAGGATGCTAAAATTAGAAACGTGTTTTTGTGAGCTCAAAACATTGGTAAGACAGGGATTCCCCCACAGAGTTATATTATGTGAAGTTCTGTAATTTTATATTGTGAAATCTGATTTGATGGTGCAAGGTCCATGTTTTATGCATTAATGATGATGTAAGGATATTGTTAAAAGGAAATCTAGGTCTGTGTGAAGATAAATCTGAGTTTTGAACTGGACAAGTGACTCCGGTCAGCCATTGTAATCAGCTATAACGTAGTATAGCTAGTTTTTATCTACATAATGGTAGAATTTTATGCTTCACACCAGTGCCAGGATTTATTATAGGTTCAATTCATGTGAGCAGAAGTGCTTAATTATTTCTACTGTCGTCTTTGGAAGCCGAAAGTGTTCGGAATCAAAATAGGATTCCAAATTGTGGACATTAGAAATCGTGTGATTATCTTGGACTGATCTGTGGATTTATTATCGTCGACGGGGACTTAATTTATCCTTGGTCCCGTCTTGATACTTCCTGGACAAAAGTTATCTTCAGGACTGAGAATATTCCCATGGAATAATACCCGAGAGTTAAATTAAGTGAACTATGTGCTCACGCTGTCGTTTTGGAGTCGTCGCTGTGAGGAATATCGTCATTGAACTTGCAACGCTTTCAACACGGAACACTAGTAAACTCCAGTAATTATAATCTTAAATATGGTGTGTAAAATTTTAATGTAATTTTGTTTTTGGGACAACCAAATTCTTGAACCGACAATTAAATATCAGTTAAAACCTGTTTATATTATATAAATTTAAGATCACTTGTGCACAAGGCTCCTTTATTGGTTTTGATAGGTACTTCTGACCTTGAGACGCCTACGAGACGTCATACAGAATTGGGGGCTCGTCCCGGAATTGAATTGAGATCAATTTGAGTCTTATTGTTCATACTGTACACAGTAAAAGTGTGAATACTATTGAAACATTGTGCAAAACATTTTAGCATCAAAATTTATGTGTATTACTGTACTACTTTGTAGTTTGGTTCAATTAAAATTGTGTTTAGAGTACATCAAAATGAGTTTTGATCCGAAGGGTTCATAGGCCAATAACTTGGGGGAGAAGTTTGATGAGCTGAGATAGCCTGAGTTTAATGAACTAGCCAAGCCTTTTGGACTTTGAGCAAAACTGCTATGAGAAGCAAGCTCATCAAAAATATTTGATTGAAAAGTTTGTCCAGGAAGATGTTTGGGTAGTTCATAGTATGGATAGGATAGAAGAGTCCTGGACAGGCACAAGTGATGGCCGTAAATTAAAATGAGATGAAAATGAAAACATTGAAAAAGAAAAATGGACTAGAACATAAGCAAAAGAAATAGAATGCAAATTCAGAAGGAACAGAAAGAACAGGAAATGAATTAGAGAAAGAAAATTTTGCAACGCAAATGCAAAAAGAATGCAACAAAAGAAATGGAAATGCAAAATGAATGAAATAAAGAGATAGAAGTTGGGCAATTACAAAAGAATTGGAAAAATAAAATTGCAATGAGATGAACAAAAAGAGCTTGAAGCTCAGTTAGATTTATAAAAGTTAAACAACAGGCTAGCTCAACAGAACTCTTCCAAAAATCTGGTTTGATGCGGCGAAAAATTTTCGCCTGGTTCCAAAATTGCAGGAACAAGAAGTAAGACAAATACTTCATTACACGTTTTGAGAAAATTGCCAATAGCTTTGAAATGGCCCAATGCGTCTTGGACCTTGTTTGCTACAGTCAGTGTTCGTTGGTAAAGCCCGAGAAATATTCGGCCATGTCATTAGAGTGATTAGTGATTTGATGAGGTTACAGGCAGTGCTCAAAGCATTGAATTGGTACCAGAGTGCAATTAGACAAATTCAGGTCTTGTCAGAAAAAGTATGATGACCGACCCCATGTTGAATTTTGCCCGTGAAAGGAACAAATGTTTTAATCGCTTGGGCCTTCTCCTCAAAAGAAGTCCGGGCAAAATTTGGTCCACGTAGGGGTTGAGTTATGGTTGAAGAGTTCAAACAGTGTCCTACATCCAGATATCAAAAACACATCTGGATGAAAACAAAATTGACATTTGCGTGAAGCAGCCGTAAAGGGCCGAAGATTATGCATTGACACACAAGTAGTAATACTAGTATGCCTAGCCAATAAATTTACTAGTACAACAAAACAACAATACGTCGGGTTCTAACACACAAACGGTCCTCCTGGTAGCACTCAGGAGGGGAAATCCCAGTCAGGTCCCATGAAAAGGGTAGTAAAAGAAAGTAATAGGTGCTAATCAAAAGCATGGGGTGGGACCCAAATCACAGTTAACATGCAATCACTGTAAGAAGCCAGGACATACAATGTCCACGGTGTGGGGAGATACATGGCTAATCACCCAAAATGTATAAAGCCAAAGTGATCCAAAACCAAGAGTTGTGCCTACTTTGAGGTCAAAGTCATTCTTTTTTTTTTTAAAAAAAACCCCCTTGGTTTTTTTTTTCAGAAGACAAAAATCCCACAAAAGGGAAATTGACACAGAAAAAGTAAGGGCTGACTTTAAGCCTTTTGTTTTGGATGGATTTGTTTCACTTTAGGTGATAATTAGATCCAAACCATTAAGAATCATTGCGGGGGGACCCGTGTCTGCGCAGTCCATGATATTGGAATAGGCACCTTCCATTTGATATTGAAAGAGTTCACAGGAACTAGTGCATTGAATCAGGGGTATAGGTTTGGATTGTATTAGTGTCCTCTTCACAAAATGAATTGAAAGCAGACTTGGTTTCTGGAACTGGTCACAATTGGTGTTAGACAAGACTCCCAGTTAAAGGGGTATCCATGTTTTAGGGATTGATTTGGCAGGGGGAAAGTACGCCCAGATCCAATAGTTTCCAAGGTGCCCCGGTACAGTGGATGAACTTGATGAGGAAATAGACATTTTCACC
Organism: Ophioderma brevispina; assembly: GCA_023653785.1. NCBI lineage: Eukaryota > Metazoa > Echinodermata > Ophiuroidea > Amphilepidida > Ophiodermatidae > Ophioderma > Ophioderma brevispina. Next base: position 8,243 of record JAMKCH010061334.1, read on the forward strand.
AATCCATGTGCAGTAACTATGTCAATGACCCGAAAAGCCTCTCAGGAAAACAGTGAGCAGTTGGTGAGTCAAAATACTCACACTTATAGGAAGAGCGTTGAGGATTACTTGGTCCCAAATTTAAGGATACTTTCTCTCAAAATTAGAGGAATTTGGAGTCATCTTCCCTCTCAGGGAGACAAATTCCTTTTAGTGACAATCCAGCCCCTGAGCACAAACAAAGTGTGACAAGCTGGGTAAACAATTTGGAAAAAAAAAAATTCCAGCCGCTGAGCATGATAGAGCTTAGGGACTGTAAAGGAGACCCTTACGCAGACAATCGGTAAATGAGTCAGCACACGACCCAGCAACTTATGAATTAGGTGAGAGTGCATTGACACAACAGGAAGCCCAGCAAATTCTGTATGTTTTCTACAATGCAAATGGTGTCCTCATAGAAAATGGCGACCCCCGATGCACTTGTAGATTAGGAATGGAGGGTCCTTGCATCAAATTGGTAGTGCCAAAGTATACCATAGGGAATATGGCATAGCCCATGAAGTTCCCATGGCAGGACACTTAGGTGTGAATAAAACCAATGACAGAATTAGGAGTCATTTTTGGTGGCCTACACTCAGAAAAGATGTGTCTGAGTATTGTAAGACTTGTCACACATACATGTCAAATGGTGGGCAAGCCCAATCAGAAAAATCCTACTGCTCACCCTTGGCAACCAATAACCGGGCATTTTGATGAGAAGCCATTTATGTAGGGGTTTTAATTAGATTGTGTAAGGACCACTTCCAAAAAAGGACCAAGTCCAGAGGAAATCAGTATTTTACTGACCATCATGTTGCTTCCCACACGATTCCCTCCCTGCGGTGGGGTGCTATATATCCCTTTTCTAACTCTTTTTATTGGTATTCCTCGAACTTATCGTTTTAAAATCTCTCTCGCCCCACATTTTTTCTCCCACCTCCGTCTTACAGGTGATTTTGAAAAAAGATAGCTCCATGTGCACACCCAATACTTGATGAAATCCCTGGTCCGCGACCCCCCTCCCTCTGCCTGGTCGCAGTTGGTAGGGAGCAGGACTGTGCTTGCATCCCTTTCCAAGCGTCCCCTTTCCCCCGTTGGGTCCCTTTTTAAGAGTGACTGGTTTTTTTTCCCCCTTCGCAAACCCGATTGAGCTGAGAATTATGGGACTCATTTGGGGAATTCCCAGTAAACAGTCATTCTCTTTCCATGCAGTACCACCGCGAAATCCTACCCATGTGTCCGCGTAGACGAAATTTACCCGGAGACGTGAGCTCGCCCAGACGGCCGCGGTCTGCCTTGATCGTTGAAACATGTCAAAACCATATTGTTTTTGTGAAACTTAATGAAGAGGGATTGGTGATGAGGGAGTTCTCTCCTGTTATTTGCTACGAGGGAGGCTGTACAAGAGGCATTAGGATTTATTCCATTTGAGTTGGTAGTTTTGGTCAAAGTAGGGGACCATTGAAACACTGAAAGAAAAGTGGTTGTGTGAAATCCTGATGTGAATTTGTTAACTATGTGTCTCAATTCAGGCACAGGCTCCAAAGAGCCACAGAAATTGCCAAACAAAAGCTCAAACAAGTCAGGCAAAAATGAAAACATGGTAATGACAAGATGCTAGGAAACGAGAGTAATTCAAGCCAGGTGATAAAGTTTTGGCACTTTGTTCCAAGCAGGTGAGGGCATCCTTTGAAAGCCAGGTATTCTGGACCATATGAGATTGAGAACAAAGTGGGAGACCTTGACTAGTGATCAAAACAAAAACCCCAGGTAGACGTAAAAAGTCGACAATTATGTCACATAATATGCTCAAGAGTAAGAATGAAAGAGATGATGAATAAAGCCTGCATGTGTAATGTCATCTAGAGTTAATGTGTGTACAAAGATGACACCACAGAGTTCTGTACCTAAACAAGACAGCACTGTAAACACAGAAAATGATTATGTTGTCAAATTTGGCATTCTGACTACTTGCCATTTTAGACACGAAATTAGGCCATCTCCCACAAAATCAACAGGTGATTGAAATGAATTAGTTCATGAGTGGGAAAACATATTACTGATGTACCCCTGAGACACATGTCATAACCCATGACAGAATGTGGGGATCCGACCGATAAAGCAACATCCATATAGGGTGACTCCATCAGATTTTGCAACATGTCATAATAGGTGATATACATGTTAGACACTGGAATAGTAGAGCAAAGCATTAGCGAATGGAGTTCCCATGTATTCTGGTTCCTGGTTCCCAAACCTGATGGTTCATTTCGGTTTGTCACAGATTTTCGTAAAGTCACAGATCCTCTGTTCCAAACTGAACTCATATCCGATCCCCGGATGGATGATTGCAATATATAGAGTTTGGAAATGCCAAATTTTTTTAGCAAAATTTGTTTGTTGAGAGGTATTGGCAAGTTCCCCTCACTGACCGTGCCAAATAAATTCCAGCCTTTGAACGCCCGATGGCCTATACCAATACAAAAGAATGGATTGGGTGTCAAAATTCTTGCCGCAACATTTCGAGATTAGTGAACAAAGTAGTTGCAGACATAGAAATTTGTGAAGCCTATGTCGACGATCTCCTTGTTACAGTGAATCATGGGAAGAACACATGGGACAGCTCCATCAATATTGTATTGAGAAATTATCTCAGGCAGTTTTAACGGTGAATCTTGTGAAAAGTGGAATTTTGGCCATGCACATGTCACATACGTAGGGCTTTGTAGGACCAGGGCAAATTAGGCCAATCACTGCAAACGTTGAAGCAATATGAGAAATTCCCCACACCACAGAGCAAAAGAAATCTCATTAGATTCTTAGGTATGGTCGGTTATTAACAAAAATAACTAGTCCAAATTTCTCAGAAAGTGCGTGTCCGCTGACCACCCTTTCTGAAGAAAAATGGCCAAATTTGTCTGGTCAAGAGCAATGCCAAAAAGCCGTTTGAGAAATCAAATCTCTATTTTGATGAAATGCGCCAGTTTTGATGCGCAGACTTTCAGAAACAATTCAAGTTGGCAGTGCTGCCAGTGATTGTAGGCCTGTGGTGAGGTTCTCATGCAAGCAGATGACAATGATGTAGATCATCCTGTATGTGTTATTTACTCAAGAGAAGTTTGACCAAACAATCAGAAAACTACTCAACAATTTAGGAATACTGTCTTGCTGTGCTATTAGTGTCATTGCAAAATTTTGAAGTGTACTTGAATACAACAGGCACCAGGTTCTGTGTAACACGGATCACAATCCTTTGACTTTCATCCACACATAGGAGAAGCACAGAAATCAAGACTTGTGCAGGTGTCTTTAACACCAACAAACCCCACTCACAATATACAATCTGGACATAAAGACATAATATCAAGGAAAAAGAATCTTTCGTTGGGCCAGATGCTTGTCCTAAGCTTGCCTAAATTTTGGTCAAAATTTAGTATTACACTTTATGTAAATAGAACTGAATTCAGCAATGCAAGAAATGTATAATAAAAAAGTGTAAACAATTGCACTGTGTAACTGTATTTAAAATTAAACACAAAAATGGTTAAAGGTATACATCCCATTTTGGACAATTTTCATTTCATTTCAAAATTTTCTTTTTTAAGGGGGCGGAGGATGGCTATGGGCCTCCTCTTTGCTGAATTAACAGCTTTTAAAAATATTATTTTTCTCCATTTTAAATTTGAGAAAAGCTTGCCTCACCAGTAACAACTTATTTTGTTTACTATCAAAGAGAGAAAGGCGAATACCCCTAGTTGTTTTAGCAGGATGCACCGTGTTAGATAGATGCACAATAAGGGAAGTGTGAATTCCCCAAAAAGTATGCCTAAAATTCAAAAACTTGGTTTATGGGTGAGATCAAAACATTGTAAGAATCAGGGAATTCCCCCACAAAGAGTTAATATATGTGAATGATGTAAATTAGATTGTGAAATCTGATTTGATGGTGCAAGGTCAGTTTATTCATGATGATGATGTAAGATTGAGTATGTAGAAGGGGAATCTAGCTGTGCTGCCGCTCCCTCGGCGTCTTTCCGACCCGCCCTGGCCCGCAAGCCTCTCTGTCCGGCCCGTTTTTCCTCGGCTCTCCCTCCCCGTCTGTACTCTCTCTTTATCTCCCCCCCCCATCTCGCCCCTCACCTTGTCTATTTGTCCCCTGACTAGTAATCCCCCGGCGACCCGGCCCGACTGTTCACCGCTTCTATTTCGTATGCGTCGTTGTAAAGTACTGCCCATTCAATATAACGGCGGGTAACGCCGTTTGTCTTCGTCAACCTGTGAGCTCGTCTCTTTCACTCTCATATTCAACATCAACCTACTATGCTAGTGGACTATTTTCTCTAGCTGTTGTACTCATTTTTTTTCCCACTGGGCCCTCCCTTTTTCTCTTTTTTCATCAAAATAGGATTCCAATTGTGGACAGATAGATGACTCGTGGTTCTTATCTTGGACTTATACTGTTTGCTTTTATTTTCTTCCTGCATGACTTTTTCCTTTCTCCTTAGGTCCGTCTGTGAATCTGCTGGAACAAAAAATTATCTCTTCAGGACTGAGAAGATATCCCATGGAATAATAAAAAGCCGAGGATTCAATTTATGTGAACTTGTGACGCTGGTCGTTTTGGAGTCTTCAGCGTGGGACATACGTCATTGAACTGGCAAACGCTTATCAAAACACAGTACACTAATGCAAACTCTAAGTAAATTATAATCTTAAATATGGTGTGGAATTTTAATGTAATTTTTGTTTTTTGGGGACTACCAAATTCGTGAACAGACATTAAGATCATTAAAACTGTTTATTATATAACTTTAGATCACTTGTGCACAGTCTCATTTATTGTTTTTGAATAGGTACTTCTGACCTTAGACGCCTACGATACGTCATAACAATACTCACTTTCGAATAAGTCGCGAAAAGAAAGTCCTTGGGTATCTTTGGACCTAAGACGTTTTTTGATATAAGGAAAGGAATGGATCTGGTTTAATGCAACGTTATTTTATTGTCATATTTTGTATTTTCCTATTATAATTAGAGTTCCTGGTGACTGTTCGTACATCCACGCTATTCTATATTTATTACTTTACCTAGTTTCAAGGGCACTGCAACCCCCGTGGCCTTAGCCAGGGGGGTGGGGGGTGTGCACGCACCCCGCCAAAAATGCAAGGTTCGCTTTTGATTGTAAAGGTCCACTTTGCCATGTTTAGGTCTTGTTTGTCAGTTTGTCTTAAGGGTTTTGTGGTGCATGTAATATGCAATGACTAAAGGAGCTGTTAACCATCGCATTACGATTGTCCGTCGTTTACTATCTGTTGTTTTCTCAACGCTGCACGATATCTTTTTTCGTTTCCCCCCCCCCCCCCCCCCCACTCTCTTCAGAATTTGGAGACGACGGTGAAAATTTTGGGTCACCCGGCGAGCGCAGCTGGCCAATCCGCACCCCCCCCCTCCTGCCATAAATTCCTGGCTACTGGCCTGGCACCCCACACTATGCGTTAGCATTGTCCTCACTCCCAATCACCATAATTGTTCATCAATGCATAAGTTATATAATATATATTTTTATGTCAAGGCATAGCAGCAGTTATCTACTAAGAAATACTGCTGGATTGGCGCAAGATAGCGATTAACCTACCTTTTGAAGCTCCGCAAATCGTGGTTTAATGCTACATGAGCAGGAATAGCGTTCCATAGCCCTACAAGAATGGATGAAATTATCTTCTGTGGGAGGCCAGTTGGGAACCTTTATAATAAAAAAGTGTAACATTTGCACGTGTTAAAACTGTATTTAAAATTAAACCACAAATGGGTAAAGGTATAAAGCCCAGATTTGGAAAATTTTCATTTCTTCAAAATTTCTTTTTAAGGGGGAGGATGTTATATTGGCCTACATTTTTTTTCTGATTAAACTTTTAAAAAATATTATTTTCTCATTTATTGAGAAAAAGATTTCTCACAGGAAAAGTATTTTGTTTTAATATAAATACGAGAGAACGGCGAATACCCCCTAGTTGTTATTGCAGGATGCACCTGAGATAGATTTTGCACAAATAAGGGAGGGGAAATTCCCCAAGGATGCTAAAATTAGGGAAACTTGTTTTGTGAGGATCAAAACATGTAAGAATCAGGGAATTAAAAAAAACGTTCCCAGAGTTATAATGTGAAAGTGAGGTAAACCTTAGATGTGAAATCTGATTTGATGGGCAAGGTCATGTTTATGCATGATGATTATGTAATGATTATTGTTAGGAAAGGGGAATCTAGCATGTGTGAAGATAAAGGAGTTTTGACTGGAAAGGACTCTCGGTCAGCGTGAATCAGCTATACAGTAATGGATAAGCTCGTTATTACATCATGGTAGATTTTTGATTGCTTCACACCACAGTGCCAGGAGTATTACGTTCAATTCCATGTGAGCAGATGTGCTGGTAATTATTCTACTGTCGTCTTTGAAGCCGAAAGTGATGGGAAAAAAAATAGGATTCCAAAATTGTGGAAGATAGAAATCGTGGAGAGTATCTTGGACGATACTGTGGATTTATTATCGTCGAGGGACTTAATTTATCCTTGTCGTATTGAGCTGCGGACAAAATTATCTTCAGACTGAGAAGATTCCCATGGAAATAATACCTGAGGAGATAAATAGTGAAACCTTGTGCGCTGTCGTTTGGAGTCTTCGCTGTGGGACATATTCGTCATTGAACGCAAACGCTTTCAACACAGGACACTAGCAACTCTAATGTAAATTATAATCTTAAATATGGTGTGTAATTTTATTGTAATTTTGTTTTGGACATACCAAATTCTTGAACCAGACATTAAAGGTCATCAAAACTGTTTTTATATTAAAATTTAGATCACTTGTGCACAAGGCTCATTTATTTGTGTTTGATAGGTCATTCTGACCTTAGACGTCCGACGAGACGTTCATAACATACGCCTTTCTAAATAAGTCGCGAAAAGAATGTTCTTGGGTATCTTTGGAACTAGAGACGATTTTTTGATATGAGGAAAGGAATGGATCGGTTTAATGCAACTTTTATTTATTGTAGATTTGTATTTTCATATATTAATATAAACCCCCTCACCAAAACAAAACTCTCACAAGGACCCCCCTTTAACCAATCCCAGTCCACACTACCCCATTTCTCCCTCTACTCTAACTCCCTCTGACTCCCCTCCACCCACAGGCTATCTGCAATACCTTCCTCTTAAAACTTCTTGGATGCTTTCAATCCCTCGTAAATTGAGCTACAACAGGCCTCTGCCCACCTGTCTGGAGTTCCTGGTGAAGTTCGTACATCCACGCTATCCTATAGTTATTACTGTAACCTATTGTTTCAAGGGCACTGCAACCCCCAGGGCCGTAGCCAGGGGGGTGCGGGGTGTGCGACGCACCCCCGCCAAAAATGACAAAGGTTCGCTTTATGATGTTTGAGGTCACTTGCCATGGTTAATGTCCGTGTGTCAGTTGTCTTAAGGGTTGTGGTTGCATGGAACTGAATGACTACGGAGCTGTAACCATGCATTACGATTGTCGTCGTTACTATTACTGTTGTTTCCAACCGCTGCGGACGATATTTTTTCGGTTTCCCCCCCCCCCCCCCCCACGCTCTTCAGGAATTTGGGGACGACGGGGAAAAAAAAAAATTTTGGGTCAACGGCGAGCGCAGCTGGCAAATCAGCACCCCCCCCCCGCATAAATTTCCTGGCTACGGGCCTGGCAACCCCACACTATGCGTTTTAGCAGTCGTCTCATCCTCAAATAACCATTATTTTCATACTGCATAATATAATTATATATTATGTCAAGGCATTAGCAGCAGTTATCTATAAGAAATTACTGCTGATTGGCGCTAAGATAGCGATTACCCTCCGTTTGAAGTCCGCAAATCCCGGAGGATTGATGTACAGAGCAGGAAGAGCGTTCCATAAGCCTACAGAGAATGGAGAGAGAAAAATATCTTTCTGTGGGGAGGGCCAGGTTGGGACGGGGTTTTCAAAGCAAGGTATGACTCAACGAGACCTGACCTGAGCGTGTTGAGACGAAAAAATTTGATTATGATTGTCATATTCAATAAAAATCGGTTTTTTTGTTTTGTTTGTAATGCGCAATAAAAAATCCAAAATTTTTTTTCAAAGTTGGAATTAAGATATTGTTAATTCGATGAGGCATAAACACTTTTATGACTTTTTACGAAAACATTATATTGGAAAATAGTTGATTAAAACCGGACATCTAGGTTAATTGACAGAAAGTAGTGTATTTGCAATCTGTTGGGCAATCCAGACGTTTTTTTTGGGGGGGGGCTTAAGAGCCAAAACGTTCACTATTTTTCATGCCATGATTAGAGGTGTGAAATCTCAAATTGCTCAGATTCTGCCGCCGTGCTGGGGAGGGAGGGGATCCAAGGAAGCCGTTTTTGATTTTTAGAAGATGGACCAATATTAGTTGCATTATGCGTCCATTTTTCAGCACGTTATATGATCCAGGGGGATATAAGTGAAACCCGAGTTGTTTTTCCGATGGTGAATGGAAAAATTGTTGGTTCAGATATCTACCATTTGCAATAAAACATGCTCCATTTAAAGTTTAGAGTAACGGATCAACAGCCCAAGTGGATTGATGAAGAGTACCTTGAACTTATAGGCGCAAGTGTCAAAGTTCTAGAGAAAGCTGATGTGAAAGGGCACAAAGCCAGAAGATGGGCTACGCCAGAATGATTAGAAATAAGCTCACTGACCTCGCTGAAAGCTCAAAAGGAAAGCACATGAAGAACATTGAGAGGACTCAAAAACCATTGATCCACGGGGGCTGTGGAAAACGCACTTGAAAACTCTTAACTGGTCAAAAGCAAACTTCCATACCGTCACTTGAAAGAGAATGGCCTAGCCCCTAGTAATATTGTATAGCTAATCACAATCAATACTTCTTGGCCTACCATGGTCAAATCTAGCCAAGCAATTTTGACAAATATAACATCTGTGAGATGGAACCAAAAGTCTGCCTCAGGCAAAGTAGATTGATTTCACAGAATTACAAGAAGTGCGTTTTTAAATTGCTCAAAAACTTTGAATGTCAATAAGGCAACAGGACTTGACAATTATAGTTCCAACTTTTTGAAAGTCCGGTGCAGTCATTTGACCGCCCATTCCCTATCTGTTTCAACTCTACATGGAAATAAGCAGAGAGTCCACCACGGTTTAGGATGATCTAGAACAGATGTCGGCAACCCGTCCTATTTCTGTAATCCCTGTGGTTTGTCTATTGAAATTACTTGACAGATTAGTGTCATAAACCAATTTTCAAGTACCTTATGAAACAAAATTCTTCATGAATGAACAGTCTGGCTTCAGCCCAAGGCATTCACACTTCTACCCTTTTGGAGAGTCTTGGACTACATTTTTAACAACATGATGCAGGCCATCTTTGGAGCAGTATTCATGACTCAAGAGGCTTTTGATTACTGTATACCATCCAACTCTTTTAATAAAATAGTAGTGTGGACTAATGGGTTGGAGCTAGTTATGGTTCAAATCATATATTTCTAACAGAAAACAGGGAACATAAAAGTGACACTTCTCGGAAATGGCTGATGTGAAATTTGGAGTTCCACCGGATCAATTCCTAGCCTCTTTATTCACATTGTACATTGACAGTCTGCCAGCAGGTGTTAATCATTGTAAGATCAATCTATATGCTGGATGATCCGCTTTGTTTTCTGCCGGTCAAACCCTGGGATGAAATTAATATACTAGTCTCAACACAGACCTAAAAAACATTTGGCCAATGTGGATGGAAGAGAGCAAATTGACCCTAAATGACATCTAAAACAACGGCTATTGCTTTTTGGAACCAATCAAAAAACTTGCCAAAACCCCAGCATTCAGTTTATGCATCAAAAAACCACTCCGTTTTAGAAACGTTAAAGTTTTAAATATGCTGGCCTGCATTTGATCTACATGATAATGGATTGCATATCAATAACATTACACCTCAACTTAAAAAATATATTGTTTTTTAACAGAATTAAGAAGGATCTTAGTTGAAAGCCTTATATTCTTCCATAAATCATGGTGTGCTACCAAGCTTGAATATTGTGACGTGTTTGGGTAACATGCAATAAGTCTGCAGGGATAGATGAACGCTACAAAATTCGATCGGCCAGGGCTTTATTACGGGTTCCTGTGAAAACACGATCAAGCTATCTACGTGATAAAATTGGGATGGGAACTTAGTGAGCGAAGGCATACCATCTTGACCTCGCTGTCTACAAATGTTATAGCAGGGTGGCCCCTGCCAATGTGCAATAAATTTCCAATTGTCAGGAATTCCCATTCCATAGGAACCCGTTCTAGCAGTTACGTTAAATCAAATTATCAAGCCGGCCTCGATTTGGTAGCGTTCTTCCAATACAGGGGGTAAAAATTGGAATAATCTACGTAAATCATTTTCCTCCCTATTCCAATCTCGTTTCAGATTTCAAAGCCAAATACCATCACATTAAATCATAGCTTAAAATTCACATGTGTGTATGAGAAATTTATTCATGTTTTGTAAATTGTAGTACTTTAATCTCATGAAATTGCTATCTTATTTTTAATTTGAATGATTGTGTATATTTTCTATGTATGTCCTAATTTTATAAAAAATGTATTTTCTGTATTTTAGAATGAAATCCGGCGATTTTTGTATTGATATTATTGTAAAGTTGTTTGTATAATGATTTTAAGGATTTGTAATGAAGTTGCAATAGTTGGGTATTTTTTAATAATGTATTTAAGAATTCTAAAAGTAATGTTTTTGAGATGTTGCTGGGCCATATGGAAGAACAGAGGAATACTTACGTTTTCCTCTGAATATGGACCAGCGTAAAGAATAAATATAAAATAAACAAACAAAACCAAAAACACAAAAACCTTTTGCCCTCCCAAAAAGAGCTCTTAATGGTGAATGCCAGAAACCGAATTCTAGACACCTTTAAAACGTTAATTGGTTTCTTCCAAAGGGTGTTTTCTTGGAGGTTTAACAGAAAGGGACTTCATAGAACGTTCTTCAAAATTTTAGAAACCATGCAGACTCTTTAAGGTCCTACCAAACTCCAAAAGGTTCTGCTGGGTGCACGAAGACGAAGAACCATATTATTAATTTAAGAACCATTATCCATATTCACTGATGACGATTTACAACGTGCGTAATATAACGATCAATTTTGTTGTTGTCAGAGGAAAGGGGAGGAAACAGCCTAAATAGCACACAAAAAATCGGTTTTGTTTTTTTAAAATACACCGAGCGAAAAATTGAGTTGGTTCAATACTTAAAATAACCATTATGCACAAAAATGTAGAAGGGAAAACACTTTTTCCTCGGTGTATGTAGCATATATATCAGGGTGTCCAAAATAAATGGATCCTGCAGTCCGGTCGTATAATTTCAAACATTACTTGAGAATTATTCAATTTAAACATTATTCTGAATGACGCTCTTGTTCGTACATCCTGTACAAGTTTTGTCTGATACGGTTACTAGTTTTGCAAAAAAACATAAGGCTTATTATGTAACTCGCTGTCAAATTACCCCATTCCAAGTTTGCGTTAGACGTTTTGACTGAAAGCAGGTTCACCTTGAAAAGTTGATAAAATGTTCTTAACTACAAAAATATCCTGGTTCTAATCCTGTCTTTTTTTTAACTGTTGAAATGTGCGGATTATCTGTACGGCCTATCATTTCTCAACCATACTGTTCAAATTTCATCTGATTTGCTTCACCAGGTTCACTGTGTTTTTGTTAGAACAAAGGCGATTAAGTAAGTAAGCCACAATTTAAGCGGTTCCAAGTTTGACTGATGATTACACAAAATCAAGGCATGCTAAAGTTTGCAGGTGCCTGTTTTTGTTTTTCCCTGCCTTCTTTCTTTATCCTTACTACTTAAGTTTGGTTAATTCAGCCGTAACCTTGTAAACTATATAATATTTTAATATAAAAAAAACATTTAAAAGACAACAGTCTTTGCCAAATTAGGCGATGGTCTTCTGCTTCACAATGACAAAGTTCTGAATGGTTTATGTAACTCAAGTTTGGTTTTCAGTGGTTTATTTGTGTTGTTTGTGGTGTCTATCAATGCTCCATATTATAACATGTTATATCATAATGGTCTCAACATCCATCATACAATTAAATTTATTGGTATTTAATCCCTCCGCTACAATTTTTGCATATCACTTGGAGATTGTCAGACACACTGAAGATAACATTAAGTTTGGCAAGTCGCTAAGTTACTATTCTTGCAATTAGGAGTATAGAAAAACATAGTGTAAGATGATTCAAGGACCGTGAAATAAAACCATAAGTACAAATATTTAGTATTAAAAATAATTTTGCAATTATCGCCCCAACATTTCCATTCATTTGGTGTTTAATTCCTCCGGTGCAAGTACCTTATTCACGCAGATGTGTCAGACCCACTGGAGATAAAATTGGGCCAGTCGATACAGTACTATTCTCAAATGAGTAGGCAAAACTATTGTACATACACTACAAAAGTACGGGATATAATAAAAAGAATATGACACATATTTTAGTAATTTATGTTTTTAAAAACAGAGAGGATTAGTACCAGGAGATTTTTGTATTTGCGAGACCATTTTATCCACTTTCAAGGCGGAACCTGTTTCAACGCTCTAAGGGCAAAAACTTTGGAATGGGGTGCGTGGGTAATTTGACAGAAGGTTACATAATAGCCTTTCTTTTCAAAAATAGTGAACCCGTATCAAGCCAAAATTGAACAGGATGTACGAAAACAAGTTCGTCATTCAGAATCCTGTTATAAAATTTGAATAATTATCAGTAATTTTGACATTATAGCACCGACTGCGAGGATTGCATTTATTTTGCGGACACCCTGTAGGTCGTCCAAATTTTGCGGGAAGAAAATATGAAGGAAAAAGATTGATAGCTTATGGACAAATTTTCAGTTATATGCAGCCAGTAAGGCAATAAAAAATAGCAAAAACATAAGCAATCCAAACACGCGCGGCGCTACATAGGAGTTTTTGTTGAAAATAATATTACGTTCCTTTAAACATACTAATTCGTTTCCCTTATATCGCACTCAAGTTCTTCCAATAACTATTGTACTATGCTATAAATTGAAAAAAGCCCATGTGCTTTTGCGTTCGTTTACTGAAATTGTGTGCGGTGGTAAAAAAAGAACAAAGGGAGGGCTCCACACCCCCCCGCACCCTCTCTCCGCATCAATGTGGAGAACACAAACATATTTTTTCCGTTGATAATGGACGTTTAATGAATTTATTTTCTGAGGAAAAATATACATTGAGCTTCCAACCCCCCCCCCCCCCACACCACCCCAACAACACACACACCAATGTTGAAGAACTACAAAGTATTTTTGTTGGGTTTGTTAATGGACGTTTCCTGCGTTTATTTTCAGTGGGGAAATAACATGAGCTTCCCAATTCCCCCAGGCATTTTTAATGCAATGTGTACATCAGCTTCTAGTATGATTTAGTGCTTCAACATTGTATGGGGAGGGGTTTGACGTTGGGGGTGATTGTTACCAATATGAGGAGCATAGTGAAAGGGGAAGCATTCGGCCATAGCTTGTAACTGCATGCTTACATCAGTTTCGAAGTATGATTTATGCTTCAACATTGTACGGGGGAGGGGTGTACGTTGGCGGTCAGTTTACCATAGTTAAATGCCGAGTAATAAGTGGAAGGTAAAGCATTGAGGCACGGTATTCAGTGTATTGGCAGCTTCAAAATAAACTACAAAACAAAGGCAGCTCTGCAGGCGCGTTGATTTCAAAAATTACAACACGTAGTCAAAGATGTATTTCATGCATTAAACTTTATTTCAATGACCAAAGTCGTTCAATCATACATGAAACTGATGATCCTTACGTCAAATCAAATCAGATAACTCTAATGGAAAGGGTATTGTTGTTCACGATCTGATAATAAGATCAAACCAAAATATGAATTCCAATATTTTGGCTTAGGTCACATCATATGACATAGTTCGAAATGAAGTCACGCTATTATAGATGTATGATTGTTGATGTATAGTACGCATGCATCACGCAGGCGTAGATTTTATAATGAAATGTACACTACTTCTCATTGGATAAGATGATCATTGGCCAATGCACTTGCATAACTAAAATTGCTAGGATTTTTGGACAGAAATATTATGCTCTGGTTGGAATGTTTCTATACGCCTACTGCATTTGACGAAGTAACAGGACACACCGTAACATTTAAATGTTCAATTCTAAAATTAATACCAGACCACCGCCAATTGTAAATTCTGTGCTATTAAACACGACAAGTAAACCTCTAGTAGGTCTTGACTCGGTCTATGCACGTACAGCATGATTAAAATAACAATAACCATAAATGAAACAGGCATTCAATATCAAACTACTGATATGTTACGTGCAAGGCCACACTACTGGGAAACAAAAGACAAAAGTAAGGGATCCGATGGAGTCTGAAATGAAATCCTTATTTCCAACTTATCCAAATTGGATTAATTTTACATGATAGGTCAAATATCAAATGGGACATGTTTGTAGGGGCTTATCTTCGTGATGTTGCAGTGCTGGCTTTGAAGTGTTACGTGTGTCTAAAAACACTATCTGCGTACCCAAAATTGGTTAAATTACTGATTTGATTGAATCTTGCTACAGTAGGCTTGGGACTAATGCATGAATATGTGTTAACTGTACTTTTCCCATTGTATTTGCAAATGTTGTTGAACAAGTATACCAAAGTTGCAGTGTTCAACGTTAATTCAAAGACACCAAGAATGGGACAAATTGGTGTGTTTGAAACGAGCATGACACATTGCACTAATACTAACTTACGATGTTGCTAGGAGTCTTAAATGGTTCTCCTGGGCTCATAGAGTTAGAATGGATTATGAATCTATGAATCTGGTTATCTCCTTTTACAGGTACTGCACTGGGTTGAATGTTAATACCTAACAATAAATTACACAGCCTGTGTCACAAAATTCAATGTTTACTATGTTAAAAAACAGAACAGCCATATTTTTATGTAACATTATGTTAAAAACTTGTAAATGTAACAATGTACACATTATATGTAAAAGTGCACATAAAATATATATATCAGTTGTGTAAAAATTACCAAATCATTATAATTAAAACACCATATTTATGTATTTTCTTGGTAGAATTATGTAATCTTCCATTGTTTTTATGTAAATATCTGAACTCAATTAGTAATCTTTTAATATAAATTATGAATAATATTGACCACAAGTATTACAAATGCTACATTGGAAATTATGTAACATGTGACCACAATTATGTAAAAGTTTACATAATATAGATGTAACTCTAGGGGAAAAAAATTCACACAAAATAGTTCACACAGAAGAACACTTCAGTATTATGACAAAAATTCAACAAGTTTATTCAGTCAAAAAAACAACACAGTATATAGTGATGGCAATTTGGGGCACTTCCCCGGGGGGGTGAGAGGCGAGTATTCAAATTGACAGCTGTATGCCTGTACCACTGGTAAAACAATGTTTCTTTTTTTTTGGGGTATCGTATAAGCCCAAACTTCTATGCAAAAATGGGCTTACTATAATCGTACGTTCATTTAAGTATACACGTACTGAACCCTGTTGTGTTCAACTTTACTGAGATAAAGCTTACTTTCGTCATTGACCCATCATCCTGAGAATTATAATCAGCTCATATTCCCTGGTCTAAATCATGATTATAGTGTACACAACGCATCGATACAGATAGAACAATCCGTATATAAGTCCCCATCCCCACGACTCCATGAGGCTAAGCCACCTGTTCTTGAGATTTTGGCCCGCAATCATGCTCCAGGAGCATATATTTTCAACTCATTATATAGGGGCAGCTAATTTCATGATTATGTGTGCGCTTATTCCATAATGTTTATATTGAAGTATACAAAAGAACGAGTCCTGCCGGTGGATTGCGTGGCGTGTGTCTGTGGGCGCTCGTCTCGTTATCTAAAGGTCGTGGATTGGAATCCCACTCCAGGAACAAAATTTCGTTTATGATTTGATTTGTATTTAGAGTTGAAAAAACATCCAAGAGTGTGGATTTGAAGTAGAAAAATATGGAATAGCTGCCTATGAGATATAAGACTGGTCTGGTCCTGGAGCATGATTTCGGGCCCAAAATCCCGACGTGCACGCCATCTCCAAGATTCTCCATTTTCAATGTGCCGAGATGTGTGTCGTGACAGAAAGGATCCATACTTTTATGTAAACTTCGCCACTAACAGTTTACCGCGCCATTTACATTAATTGCGTTACAAACCCCCATATGTTAACATGAGTTTGTTTACATGATTTTGTCCTTTTGTTTTATTTTTACAAAACGATGTGTTAAATTTTACATATGAACACTAACGGATAAAATAATATAATGCATAACAAATCGTAGTTATAACTTTCACATAATGTTATGTACCGGTATATTACCAGTTTGCATAAAAATATGTAATTTTCTACATAATGCGGCGGTTTACATAACTATTTTACATCGTGTTTTTCTGTGTGTAGATTAAAACTATATCCATGGTACTTGTCAGCTTCCGTCAGCAAGAAAGGGTTTTATGAAAGATTCATAATAATGTCTTTGGTCTAGTCACATTTAGGAAAAGATAAAGATTACTTCCAAACGTTTCGACACATGTGCGCTTTGTTATGGCCATATGCTTGCATGTCACGGAATTTTAGGCCCCCGAGCTTACATTTTCCTGCCAACGTTCTCATTCAGGTATTGCTTGTGCATGATTTGAGCTAATGCGGTGGTCATAGTTAGTTGAACGAAAGTACCATTTGGTAACTGAATCGTTTAGTTTTCAATCCTGTTGACAGAAGTTGACAACGTTGCCATGCAATTATTGCCTCTGGCAAATGGTTAGAAGAATGTGCATATATGGCTGTGACATCTTGTGTTTGGTATAAATAGGTACCGTACAAGAAACCCAATCCCTAGCTGCTTGTTCAAATTGATCAATTTCAGTGCCTGACATATCTTGATTTGGAATTGGTCCATGAGTGATGCAAAACTCGTCCATGTGATTTTATGTAGCACAATTTGGGTGATTGGGGGAAAGTCTTCCAATGTCAATTCTGACATTATTCGGCGATGTTCCGGTGGCCCTGAATGGAATCATACTTAAGTTTGGCCATCTTTCACTGTTAAAACACCAATCCGAATACCGATTCCTTCAATTAATTCTCGAAATCCTTGGAAAGGTTGCATTTGGATAAAGTTTCCGAGACAATTTTAGTGATTGCTAAATCCGAAGTTAATTTTATAATATGGTAAAACCATTGGTCAGCAAATCCGAATCAAACCAATGTAAGGTGTCAGGCACCACATTCACCAATGGGACTCTGATCGAAAAAGTGGACTGCTAAAACACAATTGAAATGGTCTTTCTTATTCCTGATAAAGAAAAAATTTCAGTGATTGTTCGGAGTCACCTTCAGTAGCATCATTCATAGACCAAGTCTTGGACATGTCAAATCTTTCACCCTTCGGGACATACAACATAGCAATGAAAATGTGATTGCGAAACCCCACCTATTCCCTGATTGGATTGACGGAATTTAAGGTCTCAACTAGGTATTTTTTCTAGCTTTATAGAGCGCCCTTTCAACATTCACTTGAAGTAAGTCCCTCAAATTCCTCGATCAAATCAGCAAGCGCCAGCTTCGACTTTGGTGTTTTCCGGGAAACCGGACTATAGAAGTAGATAATTCCCCTGCTCTGATTTACACGTGTCCTCCCCTTTTATTGTGAAAAAGAAAAATGGCACACAAGATGCTTCTTTGCCCAGCACGTGTCCCATCTCACTGAGTTTGATTTTAATCGAGCATTCGAAGAGCGATGGGACTTTGAGGATTCACTGAGGACCGGAAAGGGGGTTTGTGTTTCCTGAATGGACCGTACTACACCTGTCAACCTGAGTTATCAAGGTGTTTAAATCTATATCTTTCAATGGGCCTGTTTCATTGATGTTTTCTTCCTCTTTGTTACAGCACCGAGTCTGGGTAGGGAAGGGTAATGCTGTGCTGATTCGTGATGACCCTTTTAATGGATGTTTTAAAGGCATCCAAAATAAAAAGCACCTCTTTTTACACCTCAGAAATGACTAATAACGTCGGTCTACATCTGCAAAAGTACCTTATCGTTTTCCCTTCCTTGTCCTTCATTGTAAATGACATGGGGGTGAAACCGGCATCTGTCACCATCTCTTCAAAAGTGCTCTTACTTCGTTTTATGTGCCATGAGCCCGGTTTTTCTACATTTCTGAGCCTTTCTTGTATGTAATTTATTTTTTTCCCGCCCCTGTCCCACTCGTTTTCCTTTTTTCCTGGATTTTTTCGACCGTTCAACTTGCCGGGCAAGTTCACTTTGTTTAGCTTCCTTTTCATTAATTTGATCTTTCAATCAGTGACTGTGTTTCCCAACTTTTGGTCGCTTTGTCACGCTCATCATTTAAAGCATTTTCAAGTACTTTCACGTTTAGGTCCGAGTAGGTCTACCAGTAACATGGGTAAATTTCAGGGCATAAAATGAAGATTTCCAATCATCTAAGGCAATCTCTTTAATGTTCGTGGCACCTGTTTTCACTCTCTTTATATGTTGGCTGAATGTGGACCATTTTCTTTCTTAATTGCACGCAAGGTGTTTTAGAGTAGGGAGTATCAATCCGGTCAACTGTCATTGATGCATACGTATTATTGAGCCAAGGACAGAGCGAACATTGTCAGGTGCTCTTGGACTTGAAACATCTTTGTTTGGCAATATTATAAAGCAAAACAATTGTTTATTTCCATGTCACACAGTGTGGGAAAGCAGGGCTTGGCAGTGGGTAAGCCTGAATGGACATGAACAATTCGATGCCAGATTTTGTGCATGAAAATACATTTGTTCCACCATGACAATATGGCCTTTAACTCTCTTTACAACATGGAACGCGCAAGGTCCTGACCTAAAATATGGGCCTCGTGATAAACAATTTTGACTAAATATATAACGGTTGTTTTAACAAAAAGAAGAAAAAAATTGAACTTGTGTATCCAAAACCAGCTGAAAACCAATGGAGGACATATGATCTATTATATGTATGCACGCGTAAACAGTCAACTGGATTTACTCCAACTGCTAAACCGCCAAATGGTGGAAAATGAAAAGCAGGGTACCTCTCGACTGTATCCTACATGCACATGTGCTGCACAGGTCACAACTGTCCACATGTACTGTACAAATAAAACATAAAATGAATTGTACACTGACGGCAGCTCAAGTGAAACGATTGTTGTTAACCAAGTCCATAATTCCTACCTTATTCACCATGATTTATGTTCTGTCTTGTGTAACGGTATTATAAATTTAAAATAGAGATATACTAGAGTAATGATACTGTTCCCTGTTCAAAATGATGCCTGCTAGCATCTGACTGAAATATACTTCAAATATACATGGTTTTCCAAAAGTTAAATCTCAAAACTGTCTAAGTCGTGGCTTTGCCCAGTCCTACGTATAAATTTCACTTACAGAACAAATCCCCTCGGGATGCGTGTAACTGGGCCAGTCCCCATCAGCAGAAAATCACACAAGGGTTCCCGTTCACTTAAACGAAAGAACAGTTCATTTCTATTCTCCAACAATGAAAAGTCTTTATGCCGATTAACAATACGGTAGTTCCAATTTGCACCTAAGAATTGATCGAGCTGCGGATGTTCCCGCAGATATACTGTCCCACGTTCTGGATTTTACCGAGATGTTGGATCTGTCAAACCTATTCTCTTCGAGATCTGGATTTTTCAGTTCCACAAGGCCCCCCCTGTCTGTTTTTCGCTGGACAAATAAGTGCCTCTTTTAATTCGAATCCGTAAGTTTTGTAAAAACGATTTCCTTCCCCTTCCCTCCCGTTTTCAGAGGAACAAAAAACTCTTCAGGAATGTCCAAGATTTCCCTAGCAAGCCGCCATTTTCGTTATATTTGGATGGCCCCACCAATATATGGACGTAAAGAAACAGTATCCTTCTTCACTTTGAATCTATCACAAGTCAGTCTGTAGAAGTTCGTGGTTGACCAAGTGGCCCTTCCTTTACGTCAAATGGAATTTTAGGTCCAGCAGCTAATTTCTTATAGTAACTCGCGTTTTTCTGCTCTTTTTAGGTTTGGGTTGTTCCATCAATAACGAAGGTAACTTCAATCTACTTCGCTCGATATGTTCTTGGTTGTCACTAATCTCTATGTATACACATCCGGGTGACGCTTCTGGTGGGCAAACAATTATTGATCTTAGAATAGGCAAACGTTCATTGGCTAGGGTTTGTATTGTCAACAATCCGAGAGTTCTATTTGACCATGAAAATACTATTTTATAATTACTGGCGGCTTATAACATTGCCGTTAAGAAAATGATGGGGCACAGTATTGCCCAGTGTATCATTAGCCAAAAACACGCTATTACCTAGTAAACACTGCAAATCACCCAAATCGTGTCATTTTGTACGAAAGGAGAGGGTTTGAGAAGACCATGTTGAATTATTTTCCGACGAAAGACATTATATATTCATCTAATTTTTTGATATTTAGTGGAGTAATAGTTAGGTATCCCGACAATGGTGGGGCACATATGTCAAAATCGAATGGATTTCATCATTATCAAACATAAGAAAGAAAATCACTGAAAAAATGCCAGTAAAACGTTTCCATACGATTTGAAAAAATCATAAATTTTTGTGGCCTATAACTAGCTATTGCTTCAATTTCATAGCGCAAATTTGATATCATCGAATAGATAATTTTATGTGCTCTTTAAATTGATACCCAATTTTTATGTTTGCTCTTTATATGAGATCAGTAGCACTAAGAATGCCTATGTTATAGTAGATTCAACCCATCGTGTGTCACCGGAGGAAAAGTTTTGGACAGCGTCGTTAGTTGGGAGAGGAGCAGAATATTTGGGCCCGCATTCACCTGTTTCTGAAACGAACTAAGCTAATCTGGTCTTTCATGATTAATAGAGAGTGCAAAGACTTTTGTGTTCCTTCCTATCAAAAGCACGGGCGCTCAGTCAGTAACATTTCAACTCACCTGTTACATTGAATACCATTGAAGCAAAGTCAGATAGTCAGAATGTATGGAGAGTTAATGTAGCTATATTGGTTTACATTTAACCTGAATGGTTTCATACGCTCAGAATGATTTTCTCCTATCGGATACATGGTTCAATAGATTTCGCGTGGAATGTACTTTCATCCATGCACATCACCTTGTCATTCAAAAACCAAATCCCTTCGGAAAGTAATAGAGGTGACACGATGGGTTGAATCTACTATAGTGAAAAACGTGCAAATTTAGAGGTCATTGACCTCTGACGTCACACTCCACCGCTCGCGACACATAAGACTTTGCCCTTTCAGTGGCCGAAGCGAGTCATAAAAATATTCATAACAAGACACCTGGAAAAAATCAGGATTAAATTGGCTGGTATCTCCCGGTCTATAGACATTTATAGAGTTGTGGGCGCATCGGGTGTGGGGGAAGAATGATGGGTATAGACAGTGCAAATCCTATTATGCATGGATATCTCATCAGTAATGAAAATTCTAAATAAACTTTCAAGGGCCCTTGGGTTGTTGTTGAGGCATGCTGAAGGGATTTCAATGTACTGGTACATACATGTCTTGAACTGTTTTGACGTGGCAAATAATTTTGTGTTATGTTCTGTGCTTAGAGAATGATTGTTGTTGAGAAGGATTCTGGTGTTGAGGTATGCATTACCCATACGGGGGAATGAACCCTTCACCTACTGATTTGTGTGAAGGACTGTGGGATTAAGCATCTCACAAAAACGCATTCCTGATTGTCGATTCCAGTTCAATTCTTATAATGATTTCACTAAGTGATGATGTTCACTGATACATGATGATGACGACTAGACTGTTGCATGTTTAGAGTAAGATTACTGATCGGATTTTCGTGAACATCAGAATTCTGCACCAGATGTATGCGTACTGTCCGGTGAAATTAATGATCCCGAAATTTTCCGACTTTGGGTATAATTTGGCGTTACAAATCAACATTTTCTCATGTGGGACACGGCTGAATTTGCGTACGAGATGAACACCTGAACATAGACAATGCACGAGTTTTAAACATTCCTTTCCACTAATAATCTTTCGCATCCACGGAATTTACACTTATTGCGTATCGAATAAACAACGGGCGAGGAATTTCACAAGGTCGTATGTGGGTCATGAAACACCATGACCGACCAAACATTTAAGCAACCCAAATTGGTTGTGGTTTGCATCCGTATTTTGTAATTTCTTTTGCTATTTGGGTGGGTGCATATGTGATGGGGCTTGGCCGCCACCGTCTGGAAAGAACGTACGACAAAACATGTGATCTCACATGTGATGTGATCTATGACGTTTTCGTGACGTAACGGGTCAGTAAATTAAAAATCATAAAATTCACCTTGTTGGCTCAGATGTATGCTGTTTAGTATGTTTCAGCGTTCCGACCTGTTAAACCATTCTAAGGCGTTCCATGCGAGACAATGTCAAAAATGGTGGCTACATCATAGATATCTGGGCATTAGGTCATTACCTGGTATTTACTACGAAAGTAATTTAAGAGTTCCGAGTCGTGTGCTGCGACACCTCTAGCGCCGCAGCCGAGATGCGGTTTACCATGTAGCGCCAAATGTCCAGTCTATCAGTCATTAAGTTTGGGATGTCAGATGGATCCGTGGCTGTCTCGAGCAATTACATTAGTGTAGTTAAAGGGGTGACGCCCCTGTTGGCATGGTAACCTCCAACGTCTGAGACTACATGATCAATGGCACGATGACAGTGACCGGCGTAGCTAGGCGTTGAGCAAGAGAAGATGAAATTGGAGGGATATCTCTATATATCGTGCTTGGTCATGTGCTCATGCCAGGATAAGCCTGGTGTATGTGCAATCCAGTTTATCCTGTAGCACTTTCTTCATGGTCCAGGTCTCAGATCCAGAAACAGGATTACACTCTACACAAGCTCTAAAGAACTTAAGCTTGGTTGAATGGAGATACATATTGCCATAAGTGGTGTATTTTTATTGCATACATT
This sequence comes from Ophioderma brevispina, assembly GCA_023653785.1. Taxonomy (NCBI): domain Eukaryota; kingdom Metazoa; phylum Echinodermata; class Ophiuroidea; order Amphilepidida; family Ophiodermatidae; genus Ophioderma; species Ophioderma brevispina. The sequence goes on from JAMKCH010061334.1 coordinate 31,446, forward strand.
CCATGGTTGCCCTTGGGTGACAGGAAGTCTTCTTGCGGGCGGCACATAGGACACCGAGGGGTATTTGAAGTCCAGATCTCTTGAGTTGGGTACCGTCGTAGTGCAGATAGGTGATGATTATTTCTCATTGAACGGTCAATATTATGTCTTCTTGGGCATTTAGAGTGGTCGAATTTGTCTGCAGCATTCTCAAGTGATGTAGTAGATCTTGTGCACCACATATGCGGGATCGCTATTAGAGCTAGATCATCTGCGTAGTCATCAAGGTTGTGAGATGCTGACTTTGGTGACGTCTAGAACGCTGGGGTTTGTGTGAGTCCCTCGTTGGTCATTGATGGTCAAAATCTGTATGAGGATTATAATCAACCGGATAACCCAAAGAGACAGGGAGCAGCTAGGGTATCTCCTTGGAGGCTCCGGTAATTGCCTAGAAGTTTTAGGACTCCTTTGTGGGGGGCCATCCATGGTCTGCACAAAAGCTAGATGGTTATCAACCTGAAGGCAATTGGTTGACCAGTCTATCTGGGGACACCGAGTTGGTAAGAATATGCAGCATTACATCTCTGATAACACTGTCGAAGCCTTGGAAAAGTCTACCAAACACAATTGGAAAACTTTGTCTCTTGGAAACTATTCTATAATCCTTCTGAAGGCAAGTATCTGGGGTAAAGTGTTGATCTGCCTTTTGCCCCCGACAACCATTTGGTTCCGTTCTCTGAGAATAGGATTATGGGAGGACCCGTGATTCGGTTGAGCAGCATTGAGTTGTAGATCTTAGAGGACAGTGGTTAACAGGTGATTCCTCTGTATTTTGATGTTGTTGGGATGTCACCTTTCTTTGGTTTAGAGGAATTCCTGAACGATGTGAAAAGGCAACAGTAGTGTTGTCTGTTGTTACGAAATTCTAACAGTTTGATCATGGAATAGTGGATTCTCCATATTACTGCATTAATGTTGTTCGGGTTCAGGCCGTCTTGGTGTGGTTCAGTTTCTCAGGCACCTCTGAAGGCTCCTCTATAGTGAAGGTCCGTCTTGATGGGAAGGGGTGTTGCTATTTTGTGATTTGAAGAGAGGTTCCATCAAGGTTATTGTTATTCTGAACGGGCTTGCCAAGTAAGAACTAAAGTGCTGAAACTTGCATGTGTCAAGGCGCTTTCTTCAGTTGTTTCATCTTTGATTCTTTTAGGTGGGGTAGCCTTTTATCAGTTAGCCCATCAGGCCCTCCAGCCGCAGGCAGCGTGCTTGGTTTTCAAGATGTAGGGTGTCCAAGTGCTTCAGCCTTGGGACTTAACATGCTCCTCAAGCACCCCCCACAGTGTAAGCATCATTAAGTGCAGCATTAGCGGCATAAGGTTCTGCTGTGAGCTTCTGGTGGATTTAGTACTTTCCTTCTTGGCTGCAGACTTCAGTTTTTATTTGGCTTTGCTGAATTTGCATTTGCATGCAAGGCAGAGGCACTACAATTACCTTCCACTACCCTATTCTTTAAATCTCTCTTGACAGTGGATGATGATACCATTTTTTTTATTTCGTTCGTGCCACCATATTGAAGTCTTAAATTATCCAGAGATTGATTAAAGAGTTTGTTTGTTTTAATTTATATATTTACAGAGATATCTTTAACCGGCTTTTCTTATGCTTGTTTTCTCCATGAACAGTAAGACCACATGAACACCCAGAGGGTTGGTTTTGAGTCAATCACCACGAACCTTTCTTGCACCAGGTTATGGAAATTTCACCTCAATAGGGTCATGTGATCACATAAAAATCCTATTCTTAACACATGAACAACCCTGATTTAACGCTAACTTTCGCCACAAAGCGTTATACTTAGGGAATTTGTTGCATGATTATTGAAAATGTCTTGTGGTCTAAACTTTTGGAACATTGTCATCCCTAAGTACTGGACATGTATTTAGTAACAGTATGGTATAGGCAAAATTGCTGTATTGGGATGATTCAAAAAACCTATGATGAACACCAGAGGGCACCAATTCCAATTTTCAGACAAGAGCGAGGAGTCCATAAATGAGACAGCTCGCTAACCCGTTTAATTTAGCGAGTACTCTCAGTCTGCTATCCATTCTGATTGAAGACAGTATTCAAATGTAATGTGGATTTGCTGAGTGACCTGGTTGAAAAAAAGTGTAACGTTGATATTTTCAATGACGCTGTTAAAGAAGCTAAATATACTCTAAGATAGAAAGTTATATGGCTGATAAGTTATTGTTTCCCTTGCTTTGTTTCATTTTTAGATGATGAAATCAGTGACGTATAGCCATAGGCGGACTGGGGGGACAAGTTTCCCCTTTGAAAAAAAAAAGGTAATCGGCACCTTGGACCCTATTTAGCCTACGATCGGGCACGACTTTTCACCGGCATCAGAACAAAAATACTTGCATACGCACTTTCTCTATTTGTTGGTTATTCTCTTGTGACAATCACAAACGTGTATGGACATTCACTAGTTCTTCGTACTTTAAGTTAAAAAATGACGAAGATGCGCTAAATTTTAAAGTTTAAGTTTACTTCGTTTCCTCCAAAGTGTACTATTCACTAATAACGGGTTAAAGAATTGGCAGATGGTTTAGTTTAACCATACCGTTATGGGCTGAAGACAAGAAAATAAATCTGGAGTGAAAAAATATTTCCAAAGTTGTATACGACCATGACGTCCTGAGATTGAAGAGGTGCGTGATAAACAGCGCTTTTTCGCTTTGCGACAATGGCTGCCAAGGCCTTTCCAATTTAGCAACTCACCAATAACGATCCAAAATAATCGCAGCACTACAAATAAAAACACAAAAACGGATTTAGGAGTTTTTATGTGTTTTCTACGTAAACCGGCTTTAATTTATTGACACGTACGCATTATGATGAAAATGGTTAAAGGTTGCACTCATGTGGCCTTTGAAGAAATAAAGGCTACATTGTCGCATTGTAGATCTTGAAAACGAAATTTCAACAAATACAAGCCAGTACATTTTGTAACGTAACTTCATTCGTTTTGTTGTGAAATCATGCTCTACAAGCTGGGTGACAGTGCCATTTTCAGCAGAAAAATGTTTGTAATCCTCTTCGTCCCTTCTGGGACATAAGGCCCACAATGAATCTTCCACATATTCTATTCTGGCTATGTGCTATGCCTGGTCCCATGTAAGATTCATTTCGGTAAACTCTGCTTCCACAGTTCATGATGCCAAGTGGATTTGATGTCTCCAGGCTCCTCCTTCCAGATCGGTGTCCATTTTAGGGCTTGTTTGTTTGTTTTAGGGATGCAATCCTGATCCATTAATACTACAAAGTCCATAGATTCGTCAGTTGGAACCTGTCATGCTTAGAGCTACTTATTCGAAAAAATCTTTTTGCTAGAAGATGGCAGCCGACCCTGGAGAAGACATTGTTGTGGAAAGCTCTACTCTTCTCATACGGACTGGTTAACTCGCCAGCATTCTGATCCATACAGCAAAACAAAACTTCAACATTGCAGTTATAGAGGAGAATCTGTTATTTCAGGCTGTTCTTATTGACTACAGATGGGACGAAGTCAGAGCGAATGCACCTTGAGTCCCAGTCTTGCCTTGATGTCTTGGTGTCCCGCTTGTCCTTACTGATTGTGTAACGGGATTCCCTAAGTTTGTTTACCTATTATGATATTTGTGGAATTTGTATTGCGAGTTCATAAAAAAGAGCCGACGGTGGTGGATGGGCAAAAGCATGTCCCTACTCCGGAAGCCGCAAACATTTCGACACCTTGGGGATTCTCCCGAATCGCGCATGTGATGTGGCTTGAGCTGCCTTGGTCGATGCTGACTAGGAATTTTGGGTTTCGCTCTTCGGGCCAAGTTTGGGGCGAGAAGCAGACGGGACTTCAGACATGGCGGGCTAAACATAAAAACCTGTAGCGATGGGGGACGGACTTTAAGACCATGGCGATGCTAAAAACATAAACTTCTGGAGATGGGGAGAACGGGACTCAGACATTGCTGGTGAACTCAGACAAAATCTAGAGATGGACGGAATTAGGTGCGGACAGACACGACTTCATAACAGACAAGATGGACTTTATATAAACGCTAGTGATAACAGATAAGGGATTGTTTGGCAGCACGACCGAGTAAAAGATGACGAGGCAAGCGGTTGTGAATGTGGACATTTTACCCATGAGGTACGCTGTTTGCTTTTATTTCAGCGTGTGAAGTGTCAAAAGCAGTGTATCAACCAGCACACAACTTATGCATGATTTTGTTTCGTCGTTGTGCCAACCAATGGAGAGTGATTAGAACTGACAGAATTGGAGCCTACGAGGACAGGAATCCCAGGCATCTTTACAATATTGTGTCATTTCTCGCTTTATGTCCAGATTGACCAATACGGGACTAATGGCTGAATGTGCACAAATCGGATTTTATTCGGATAAATAGCTGTCCAACTCGGGTTTTAAGATTTATGATAGTAATCGTGGATTTTTTTAAAGGTACATCAATTCCGACGGAACGAGTAGTAACGACAAGACATCCTGAAGACACCAGACAAGCACCGGACATACTGAGGACAAAGACTGACATTATATATGTAATGACTTTTGATTGTTGGACATGGTGTGGAGTAAGTAATAAAATGTGTTGCTTGGCTGTTGGGGGTTAATTTTAAATTGGGGATGGGTTTTGTGAGGTTGGAGTTTTCGTGAGAAACTAAATTTTCCTTTATAAATAATTTTTAAATTTGTAAATTGGGTTGAGATTGAGAAGTTTGGAGATAATCAGATTGGGGAGGAGATATTTTTAAAGGAGTTGGGATTTAAATTGTTTGATTCTGTGATATTTTCTGAGGGTAATTAAATTGATTTTAAATGTCAAGTAAATACAGCAGGCAGACAACAAAACTTGGATTGCAAAAAGTAAAACATCACATGCTTTGTAACATGTTAGTTGGTTCTCAACAACTCATGCCTGTCTGTAATTTGCGCACAGTTGTTTATTATTAAAAAGGGTTAGGTTTGGTCAAAAGGTTTGTCATGATTCAGGTTTTAGTCTATCCAAATTTTAAAGTCATGGTTGATTGCACTGAATGAGGCTAGTGGTTGTTTGTAACATTTGTTGTATGCTAATAACAACATTCGCAAGTTCTGCTATGGTCGGCCAATGGGTTCAGTGGGTGCTAGGGTTGTGTTGAGGTGGGGGTTTGCAGTAATGTTGTGTGATTGTTGAGGATGCCTGTGATTTAGGTTTGTGTCATGATGTGGGGAGGCGGGGTTGGGGTTAGAATCGTTGCTGGGGACAGGCGTATTATTTAGCGGCGAGTTTAAGATGACCAGTGAGTTTGTAGCTGAACATTGGGATGATTGTGGAGGTGTGAGGGGTTATAATAATTTTTTGATGGTGATAATGAGAAAGAATTTTGGTTTAAAGATTAAGATTAGGGTGGTTAAGTGGGGAATCGTGTTAGGGAAGAGTGTGCAGCTGCATTGTGATTCAAGTGTGAGGGGGCATGTGTTTTGTAAGAGAGGGGAAAACATAAATTTATTTTATTGAAATTTTGGTTGGCAATCTGAAAGAAACTTGTGGTACAGTATTATCAGAGTTAAAATGAAATTTTATTTATTGTAAATAATTGTATTTATTTTATGCAAAGTGCATAATTGACCTTGTGTGTGTTGTTGTGGGCATGTTGCGCGAAATAGAGGATAGTGCTTTTGAAATCGGTTTTGTGTTATGGAGTGTGTTTAGTGTTAGGTAGTTTATATTAAGCTTGGGGTAGTGAAGGGGGTTATGGGTTATGTATTCTGGTAGGTCCGACACGGATTGTAATGGCAAATGACATGCCAGACATGGGCCGGATGTCCACTTTAGAATTTGAAGTTGATTTTTGAGACGCTGTGTAGCATTTGCCAGCCTGGTGATGGGCGGAATGTCCCAAAGACCCAGGGGTTAGTAGTGTGCTAAATTATTTGATTTAATTAGGCCGAGGGTAAGGTCGACGTGGTGGATGACGGTTTTTAAGAGCTGTTGCCAATTGTAGGGAGGGTAGCGGTATTGCGTATGCGGGTTAGTAAACAACACATGATGGGTAAGGCACGGTGCATCACTGGGTGAGTTGCAGGTTTGAGTATGAATCATTATGAGGGTTTGGATTGGGCGAGTTGTGATGTTGAGTTGCAATGTAACAGTGAGGTACAGAAGGAGGGGGTGAGTGTGTGTGCGGAGAGATCTTTTTTAATTGAGCGAAAGACACGTTTATGCTTGTTATGGTAATGTGGGAAAAAGTGTTGCCATTATAAAATTGAATTTTTGTAATTGCTGCTGAATACCTGGTTGAACACTAACAAGTGTTGGTATACACTGTGTTTTACATGTTTTTGGATGAGTACTGTTGGTAGGGAGAATATTGCTATTGTGAATTTATTTTCTCTGCAATGTTGAAATGCCAGGTTGTACACTATCTAGTGTTTGTATTCAAATTGTAAGTTTTGTCGAAATTGTATTTGTTTTCGTGGATGAGTGAATTTTTTAAATAGAATGCTGAATTATGCGATAGTTAGGGATACAGTGGTATGTTAACCTTGTGGTCAGTTTTCCCATGTTGGAGTGCATAAAAAAATGCATGTGAAACCTCTGTGTTTTTAGACCACTATTAGAATGTAGATGTGGAATTGTATTAGAGAAAGGGAATTCAGGGTTTATCATGAAAAGGGCATCTGACTTTTTATTGGGCAATATTGTGCACGTGTAAAGTATAGTGAGCCATTTTGAGATTGAGTTCAGTATGTTGTTGTGTGTCGATCACAATGATTTAAATGGTAACAATATTGAGTTATAGCCATGGTATAAGAAAAGGTCGAAATCAAAAGCTGGTGCCGTAGTGATTTTCAGTGAGTTGGTATATATGCAAATGTGACAATTGACCAGGTCTTGTCTTTTCTTAGTTGATTGGTGAAAAATAGATGTATGTTAACTAAAATATGGTGCGCATTGTAAGTATCTCTGGCTCTACGTGCAGCGGTGTTCTCAGCCACCAACTTACCCGCGTTGCAAGATTAGGGTTCCCTGCGCTCCTCCGACGCGTTTCTTCTTCTCGAAAATTGTGCGCATTGCGCGTTCCCTTTTTCCAGCAGCCATCCCCCGCTACACTGATAGACTGTCAGGTAGTTTAAACTCGCAATCGATGTGATTGTGTAGATGTGGTGTGGTTAATACACATTACTTGAGTTTTATTCGCGGTTGATGTTGAGACCTGTTTGGCCTAAGAAAAGTTGTTCAAACGATCAGTCTTTCCCTGCATGCTGGAAATTTTGCAGAGAGGATAGCCAGGTCATCGGCAAAGTCAAGATCTTCCAAATGCTGAGAAAAGAGGAAAAGAGTCCAGTGAATGCCCCTAGGTTTATCTGATGGGGAGAAAGAAGACACCCATGTCGTATCCAGACTCCATTGAAAACCACTGAAAAGAGGCGTTGTCCAAGATGATACTGTATCAAAAGTGTTCGTAAAAAATTCTAATTACTGCTACAATCTTGGGGTGGCACTCCATATGATTGCAAGATCTTCCACAAAGTGCACGAGGATCCTTTCAAATGCGTTTCTTGTCAGCCGAACGAAGTTTGATGTAACAAGGGAACATTCCACTCCCGCCCTGCCCAATATGTTTCGTAGAGCAAGATTTGTTTATAACCTCCCTTCCGTTTTCTTATGTGCTGAACCCGGCTTACCTACTCCTGCCCTCAACTTGGTGTCGATAGCCTTTTCAAGTATTCAGGAGAACTCTACAGAAGATCTTACTTGGGATGGACAGTATGTTGATTCCACGCCACTTGTCACATTCTGAAGGTCGCCTTTCTTGGGGAGTTTTCGTCTTGGGGGGGCCCTTTGACCATCCTCTTGGATGCCGTTTGTTGCATGGTATTGAAAAGATCTGTCAAAGGTTTGGTAGCTAAGTCGGCATCAGCTTTTAACATCTCTGCATGGATAGAATCAATGCCCGATGCTTTTCCACTCTTCATTGCTTTTACAGCGTTCTTGACTTCTTCCTTTGGTGGGTCAGTTTTCATGTCAAGGATAGTTTGTTGGTGTAGGGTTAGCTGGTTCTGTTGGTCAGGGCGGTTAGTAGTGTTGAACCCAGTGTTGCAGCTTTTTCACGTTCAGGTGTTATGATGTTACCATCTATCTTCACGGGGTGGTATAATGTTGTTACTTACCAGAGGGCGTTTTGTGATCTTATACACAGCCACTCATACTATCGAGCTGCAGTCAGTAGATTTTCGCTCAGGTAGATATAGGCTCTCTTGTCACTTCTTTTATGGAGAATTTTAATGGCATACAGTTTTACAAATAGTGTAGCCCAATAAAATATAATGGGAGACCTCATAGCGACCTCCATAGATTTGTCGTTCATTCTGTTTTAAAGCGACTTATTGAAGTAGATATTTAGACACGAAAACCACTGTTGAACAACGTAATGTAAAACAAGAGCGGTCACAGCCCGTGTGGATTCGTGGCACTGTGGTTTTGTGGTGTGTGACCGGTGCGTACTTGCACACCTTTAATTGGTAAATGATGAAAATGGCCTTTACTTGGTAATGAGGAATGTTCTTTTGTATGTGGTAAATCATCCTTTAAACTGATAAAACGATGGGTAAACGACCGAGTTTTATTAGATTAGGGTACGCCGGCGACATTAAAATAATGTCGCCGGAGACATTAAAAGAAAGTTCATCTTTTTGAAAATGTGCAGTGCCGCTTTAAGCGGTCTGGTTTAGAATCCGTTCTCGTTTCGCGGTTCCCTTATTGTATTACAAAAACCCCCAAACACCAACCTGATAAAAAATTCGAGCTTGTATGTTAATGATAAGAAAACATTAGGAACGTCCGATCCAAATAGAACGTAAGCCAAGACAAACCAAACATGCGTCAGTGATAACTGATACCATGGTTCTTGTTTAGATTGAAACGCTACATCCATGTTTTTTTTCCTTTTTCTCTTACAATCTTCCTCTTAATTCCAGGTACCTAGATCTGCAAAGTTAGTTACATGTGCGTTATCAATTTAGTAATCTGTGTAATACATATCGTACTTGAACTGTTTGAATTGTAAGTTGTTTCTACAAACTCCCTATTTTACGAACTTATTTTTGGTTGATATGAAATTTGGCAGATAATAAGTTTGGACTCACCGTATCACTGAGTAAAGGTTAACGGGATACACGCCTTACATCACGCAAAGGTCTAAGAGAGTGGCAAAGATTTAAAACTAACACATGTGAAAACAGGTGTTGTGTTAATGTCTTTGTGAGTAACGGTTGAAGATGTTAATTCTGGATTATGTTAAACGCTAATAAAGTTTTTAATGCTTCTTAACACTAGCGCCTTCTAAACTTTTGTGCGTGAATATAAATATTAACTTTGAAGTGTTAAAAACAGCTATCCGGTACCTTTCACAATGATATTCTACTCAGGTTTTTTTATGATACTCCATGAAAGTAATGTAGGAGCAAAGATGAAAACAATTCAACTAAAACTTTAATTTAAAGAAAAATAATATTAAAAAATCAACAAAGAATGAAAACTTGGAAATGGAAATTACTTAAAAAAGGATATTATGATTAAGATAATCCTTCAGTCACCCCCATGGAGTAGTCCATCCAGGAGTACCCTCGTCCCCCCCTTGGACCTAGCTACCGCGCGACCCGGCGAAGGCTCGCGCTGCGCGTCGGTGGCTAGGTCAAAGGGACAAGGGTGCTTCTAGACTGGCACTAATGGACTTGTAAATAACGCACCCATTCAATCAACTTGAAAACATAAAACAGCAACAGTTCTGTTTAAACAGTTAATGTTAAAAGTGCTAGTTGTGATCGAGAGTCTGATCGCATATCTGCCGTTTTCTGCTCTGCAAATAATACAAGGATACGAAAATTTGAACTACTTAGTCTCCAGGGTGCGTTCCCCAAAGTTGCTGCGTAAGTTGGGTAGCAAGTCATGCTCAGACACAAGGCTAAGAGTGATTAGTTGGACCTAAGTGGTGTCCACAAACGACGTGCTTAGATGGTTCTCAGATGGTGAAACGCATCAAGAGTGACGAAAATGCTAAGACAGGCACGCCAAAACGCGAGCGAGAATTGACGCATTGGAGTATTTGGGGTGCTTATTTACTCGGACGGACCGGCCTACATTGTGTGTGTTCGTACGAGCATAGCCCATAATAGGTCTTCCTACCGCTGCTGTTAATTTAAAGCATTTATTCCTACTTCTTTGATTATTTAGACCACTCTTTATTGGGTATATGCTCGAAACAAGTGAAGATAAATCGTGTCTTTTTTTTATAGAGTTGACCAACATAAACTATAAACAATTTTTTTTTAAATAAATGTTTTTTTTAAATAATCACAGCTATCCAAGGAAATTCTCAACATTGGGCCGCTAATTTCGTTTATCTCATTTTTCTTCAAATAGTTATTTTTCCACGATCTACCCCCAAAAGCTTTGTATTACAATAAGTAGCCAAATGTGCTGTTATATTGGGATAGGATCACTTTTGACACACTCTGATATATATGCCAAAGTCTTTTACAGTTTATTAGTTAATATCTCCATTGGTTAGAAGAGGATGATACTGAAGAAGAGAAGAGAAAAAGATCACGAAGAATAAGAAGAAAGATCATATAAAGAGAAGAAGATCATGAAAAAAACGGATTTTTGATAATAATACAATATTGAGCGTCGAAAGTGATTATGCACACATTTAAATAAAAGCGTTATATTTTCCGGATACAGAAAAAAAAAATAAAATCCAATGAACTTGACCATCCTCAAAATTCAAACATGTTACTGCAGATAAAAATTCTGATACAAAAATATAATAACAAGAATTTAAAAATCTTTAACTTTAAACCATACTTTGAACTTTTATACAATTTAAAAAAAAACCAAGTGATTTAAACAAAACGTGATGCCAATTTCAAGTAAAAGAAAATGGTATAAAATGATAAATGACTATAGTTCGTTATTAAGAGTATACAAAACTTATGCAAATTGTATACAAACGCGACTTCCATAAGGTTTAAATGGTTAAAACCTTCACTGGGCATTATGTTCGTTGTATAAAAATAGCGCAGACTGACCACGATGGCCATTAAAATTACAACCTCTTACAATTTGCTCCTTAAACTTTAATAGCTTTAATTAGTCGCCAATATGTTTTAACTCATTTTTGCAAAAAAAAACATAATTTCAGTAGTAAATACGTTAGAAGGCACACAAACCGCATTGTTTGATGTTATATACACATTAATAAATAGTATGAATGCATGTGGTAACACACAATAAATATTGGCTAGATACTGTTCAAAAATTGAGCTCAGGAAAATATTTAAAAATGTAACTGTATACAGCGCGTAACCAGACCTGAGCTCCTGGGGGCAAGACTCAGAAGTTTCCCCCTTTTTTCCGGCTCGCTTCCTCGCGGGTTATACCCATATTTCCCCCTTCTCCACATTCTTCTCTTCCCCATTTCTAGCTTCTCCGTCCCCATAGGGTGTCGGGAGGGCAGTCTTCCCCGGCCCCCCCCCCCCCCCCCCGCTGGTTAGCCACGCTGGAAGGTTCAAAACTCAAACGGGTTTTGGAGGATAAAGTGGCCTATTACACTTTATAACAACCATATTTTTCTCGTTTTCTTAATTTCTCATTACATATTTTGTCCTATCTTTTAAAGTACTGTACACGCTTAAAATAATACCAAACTTGAAACGAATAAACAGTTAAATGGGTAAATCCTCAAAAAATCTAACATAATTGAAAAATTTTGAGGGCCCAACGCTATACGTCTCCCAAAGAAAATATCAATTTGTCCTGAAAGCGAGTTTTTTATGATGTCTAATTTTAGTAATTATTTAGCTTGCAGAAGATCGCAAGTAACACAGGAAAATCAAACTTTCACAATATGTTACAAGTCTATTTTTGAACACGGTTTACTAAGGGGTGGGTGGTAGACAGCCGGAATTCATTATTATAAAGCAATAGGGTGATTTCGATTTGGTGGTTAACCTGTTGATAGCATTGAGTCCATCGTTTTTATTGCTTTTCCAACATAACCTATATGGAGTCACAATGACGTCAAGTTCACAAGTTGGCAAATGTTGAAAAGATGTCCATAAAACTGGATATTTTATGGTCCTATACCGGTGTTCGTGACAATTTGTTCACCTAAACGAAGATAAAATAAGTGAAAACACGGATCAAGAGCACGACATATTAGAAGCAGTTAATCAGGCGCAAAAACACTCACCGTTGCAGTCAAAAACATTTTAATTGGGACCGTTGTATTTTTCTAGTAATTTGAAAAACCCATATAAATTAAATCTTTTATCCAAAATGGACGTTTGTGTACCATTTATTATTGATTGTAACACTCCATACAAAGTTTAACTTATTAGCAGATGAAATAGTTTTAAATCTATTCTTTTTTATCTTCAACAGGGTGCACGATACATCGTATTAGCTGCAATTAGGTTCTTCTCTTTTAAAATTCCTATTTTGTTTGCTGCTTTGATATCAGATATAATAGTTCCAAATCCATACAAATATGGAGTAATTACTGAAGAATGGGCAATACAATGCCGCGAACCATGCAAATCGTGTTGGTTCTACTTTTTCTTCTCTTTCTGCTACCAATATTCCAAGTACAATGACAGGCATCCAGCATGACAAGGCCGCAACATCAGGCGCCAAATCGACAATCATTCTTAATGTTCTCCACTTGGCCACTTTAGCCCAACATCAGACGAATAAAAGGTCTCCAACGTAACATAAAAATATAATTGCACAGCAGGTAAGATAATCCAATAAAAACAAACGATTGAATAATCGTTCACTGGTTGGCTCCCTGTTATGTTTTGGGTTTCAAGTATTGCCCCAAAAAGAGATTGATGCATTAAATGTATCGTAATATTCTCGTAGGTTTTTTCAAAACTGAATTTCTAACAAGTGGTAATCCAATGCATACTTCAGAATACTCATATGTTCTTTTATGCTGTAAAGAATTGGACACCGCATTATTATAATGACACAATCCATATTAATATAGACACAACTACCTGTTCCTTTAATTAAACAGCTTTTTACGCAGCACATGTCTAAAATGTCCCAAATCTTTCAATACTCATAGCGGGAATGAAAAACAAAAGACGCTAGCTTGGCTAGAACGAATCCCATGCACCGCGATTTGAAAGTGTAGTTTGCCAATGTTCAGCTTGCAGAGGGAAATAAACCCAGGAGTATGACTCAAACTGATGCAATTATAAGCAAATAAAGACCCATAAGGAAATCAGCTGCAGCAAGGTTAGTTCTAAACAGCAACGTTTTTTCTCATGTGCACTTTGGTGATGTGTATAAGTCTCAAATAACTACAATGATATTAAAAAGTACATATTAGTAGGCAATATCTTAATATTTTAAGGCGTATACCGGCAAAAGCTCCCCGCAGGTAAATGATGGTGACTCTTCCTTTAGCAATAAACGAGGTCCTGAACGTATCTTTAAAAAGCAACAGTGCCGTTGTTGTATTAACAGTACAGTAGTCGTATTTACCATAACGAGAAGGTTTCATGAGTTATTTTACGCAAGAATTTTCTCTTATATCTAGAACTTTCAAATTCTGTTTAAAGTGGCAAAACGTTAATGAACTGTTGCTGAAATTATTTTTTTATTTTTGCCTTGCAAATCCAACATTGTAACTGACTTAATCCGTGGAATAGCTCACGGATGTTATCTTAACCAGTTTGTTTCCATTCAAGAGAAAGTAAGAGGACTGATTTTGATCTCTGAAATATACCAGATTCGAATCTTTCCAAATTTGTTAGGGACAAAACTAATATTAGTATCGTATGCAATCCCTTTTGAATGTGTCTACAGGTAGCTTCACTCAATTGGTTTTCCCCATTTATTCTTACTTCTATTAATTGTAAGAGGTCTTTGAATATAATGGGATGCAGTAATTCAATGCTATTATCGTGCAAGTACAACACGGATAACTCATATAATCCCTTGAATATATCTACAGGTGGCCATGTTAGCTTATTTCCATTCAACCCCAACTTTGTTAACTGTATAAGTTCTTTAAATATATTATCCTGCAATGAATTAATACTATTGTTTTGCAAGCCCAAAGCGGATGGTTTACGTAATCCCTTGAATATTTCTACAGGTAGCTGTGTTAGCTTATTTCCACTCAACACCAACTTGATTAACTGGATAAGATCTTTGAATATATCAGCATGCAATGATTCAATACTATTGTTTTGCAAGTCTAAAGCTGATAGTTCACGTAATCGCTTGAATATGTCTTCAGGTAGTTGTGTTAGTGCATTTCTACTCAACCACAACTCTTTCAATTGAATAAGATCTTTAAATATATCGGCGTGCAATAATTCAATACTATTATCGTGCAAGTATAACACTGATAACTCACGTATTCCCCGGAATAGGTCTGCAGGTAGCTGTGTTAGCTTATTTCCAATCAAGCTTAACTTTGTTAACTGTTTAAGATCTTTGAATATATCAGCGTGCAATGATTCAATACTATTGTTTTGCATGTCTAAAACTAATAAGTCTCGTAATCCCTTAAATATGTCTACAGGTAGTTGTGTAAGCTTATTTCCACTCAACCCCAACTTTGTCAAATGGATAAGATCTTTGAATATATCAGCGTGCAATGATTCAATACAATTATTGTGCATGTCTAAAGCTGATAGGTCACGTAATCCCTTGAATATGTCTACAGGTAGCTGTGTTAGTTTATTTCCACTACACCATAACTCTGTCAATTGGATAAGGTCTTGGAATATATCAGCGTGTAATAATCCAATGCTATTATGAGACAAATACAACACCGATAACTCAAGTAATCCCTTGAATATGTGTACAGGTAGCTGAGTTAGTTTATTTCTCCTCAACCCTAACACTGTCAATTGGATAAGATCTTGGAATACATCAGGGTGCAATGATTCAATAATATTGTCATGCAAGTACAACGCTGATAAGTCACGTAATCCCTTAAATATGCCCACATGTAGCTGTGTTAGCTTATTTCCATTTAATCCTAACTTTGCAATTGGATTAGATCTTTGAATATATCAGCCTGCAATGATTAATGCATGTTTTTGCATGTCTAAAACTGATAGGTCACGTAATCCCTTAAATATGTCT
Organism: Ophioderma brevispina; assembly: GCA_023653785.1. Lineage (NCBI taxonomy): Eukaryota > Metazoa > Echinodermata > Ophiuroidea > Amphilepidida > Ophiodermatidae > Ophioderma > Ophioderma brevispina. Next base: position 46,637 of record JAMKCH010061334.1, read on the forward strand.
ACGGGTACTTGTTAGCTTATTTCCACTCAACCCCAAACTTTTGTCAAATGGACATTTTGCCAGTCCTAAAACTGATAAGTCGCGTAATCCCTTAAATATCTTCTAACAGGTAGCTTTTGTTAGCTTATTGCCACTCAACACCAACTTTGTCAAATAAAAGATTCTTTGACAAAATCAGGCGTGCGGAAAATGATCAATGCTATTATCGTGCAAGTATAACCACAGATAGAAACTCGCGCAATCCTTGAATATGTTCTACAGGTAGATTTGTGTTAGCTTAGTTCCACTCAACAATAAACTCTACAATTGAAATGATCGTTGAATTATCATTGTGCAATGATTCAATGCTATTATCGTGCAAGTACAACACTGATAACTCGCGCAATCCCTTGAATATGTCTACAGTTAGCTGTGTTAGTTTATTTCCACTCAACCATAACTCTCTCATTTGAATAAGATCTTTGAATATATCAGCGTGCAATGATCCAATAATGTTATCGTGCAAAAATAACGCGTATTCCCCGGAATAGGTCTGCAGGTAGCTGTGTTAGCTTATTTCCAATCAAGCTTAACTTTGTTAACTGTTTGAGATCTTTGAATATATCAGCCTGCAATGAAAAAATAACACTGATAATTTCGCGTATTCCCCGGAATAGGTCTGCAGGTAGCTGTGTTAGCTTATTTCCAATCAAGCTTAACTTTGTTAACTGTTTGAGATCTTTGAATATATCAGCCTGCAATGAATCAATACTATTGTTTTGCATGTCTAAAACTGATAAGTCTCGTAATACATTGAATATGCCTACAGGTAGCTGTGTTAGTTTATTTCCACTCAACCCTAACTTTGTCAAATGGATATGATCTTTAAATATATCAGCGCACAATGATTCAATACTATTATCGTGCAAGTATAACACTGATAACTCTCGTAATCCCTTGAATAGGTTTGCAGGTAGCTGTGTTAGCTTATTTCCACTCAACCTTAACACTGTCAATTGGATAAGATCTTGGAATACATCAGGGGGCAATGATTCAATAATATTGTCATGCAAGTACAACGCTGATAAGTCACGTAACCCCTTAAATGTGCTCACAGGTAGCTGTGTTAGCTTATTTCCACTCAACCCTAACTTTGTCAGTTGGATAAGGTTTTTGAATATATCAGCGTGCAATAACTCTATATTTTTGTTTTTCAAGTTTAAAACTGGTAGGTCACGAAATCAATTGAATATGTCAACAGGTAGCTGTATTAGCTTATTTCCACTCAACCTTAACTCCAACAATTTGATAAGATCGTTGAATATATCATTGTGCAATGATTCAATGCAATTATCGTGCAAGTACAACACTGATAACTCGCATAATCCCTTGAATATGTCTACAGGTAGTTGTGTTAGCTTATTTCCACTCAACCCCAACTTTGTCAATTGGATAGGATCTTTGAATATATCAGTGTGCAATGACTCAATATTATTGTTTTTCAAGTTTAAAACTGATAAGTCACGTAATCCCTTGAATATGTGCATAGGTAGCTGTGTTAGTTTATTTGCACTCAACCCTAACATTTTCAATTGTATATTATATTTCAATATGTCAGTGTGCAATGATTTAATTTTATTTTCAGACAAGAATAACGCTGATAAGTCACGTAATCCCTTAAATATGTCTACAGGTAGCTGTGTTAGTTTATTTCCACTCAACCCTAACTTTGTCAATTGGATAAGATTGTTGAATATATCAGCGTGCAATGACTCAATATTATTGTTTTGCAAGTTTAAACCCGATAAGTCACGCAATCCCTTGAATATGTGCATAGGTAGCTGTGTTAGCTTATTTTCACTCAACCCAAATATTTTCAATTGAATATTATATTTGAATATGTCAGTGTGCAAGAATTCAATTTTATTTTCAGACAGGAATAACGCTGATAATTCACTAATTTCTTAAATATGTCTACAGGTAGCTGTGTTAGCGTATTTCCATTTAATCCTAACTTTGTTAATTGGATAAGATCGTGGAATATATCAGCCTGCAATGATTCAATACCATTGTTCTGCAAGTCTAGAACTGATAAGTCACGTAACCCCTTGAATATGCCTACAGGTAGCTGTATTAGCTTATTTCCACTCAACCCTAACTTTGTTAATTGGATAAGATTTTGGAATATGTTTACAGTTAGTTGCGTTAGTTTATTTCCCATCAACAATAACACTTTCAATTGGATAAGATCTTGGAATATATCAGTGTGCAATGATTCAATAATATTGTTATCCAAGTCCCTTAAATATGTCTACAGGTAGTTGTGTTAGTTTATTTGCACTCAACCCCAACTTTGTCAATTGGATAAGATCTTTAAATAGATCAGCTTGCAATGATTGAATGCTATTGTTTTGCAAGTCTAAAACCGATAGGTCACGTAATCCCTTGAATATATCTACAGGTAGCTGTGTTAGTTTATTTCTCATCAACCCTAACGTTTTCAATTCAATAAGATCTTGGAATACATCAGCGTGCAATGATTCAATGAAATTGTCATTCAGGTACAACGCCGATAAGTCACGTAATCCCTTAAATATGTCTACAGGTAGCTGTTTTAGCTTATTTACACTCAACCCCAACAATGTCAATCGGGTAAGATTTTGGAATACATCAGCCTGCAATGATTCAATACAATTATTATACATGTACAATGCTGATAAGTCACGTAATCCCTTGAATATCTACAGGTAGCTATGTTAGATTATTACCGCTCAATCCCAACTTTGTCAAATGGATAAGATCTTTCAAAACATCAGCGTGCAATGATTCAATAGTATTGTTTTGCAAGTACAAAAATGATAACTCGCGTAATCCCTTGAATATGTCTACAGGTAGCTGTGTTAGTTTATTTCTACTCAACTCCAACTCTCTCAATTGGATAAGATCTTTGAATATACCAGGGTGCAATGATTCAATAGTGTTGTTTTGCAAGTATAAGACTAGCAACTCACGTAACCCCTTGAAAATGTCTGCAGGTAGCCGCGTTAGCTTATTTCCATCGAACCATAACAGTTTTAGTAAGGGAAGAGTTTTGAATATATCGTAATTCAATGATACGAGATCATTGTCAGAGAGTAATAACATTGATAGTTTCACCAAAGATTTATATATAACAGATGACAATGTCTGAAGAATATTTTCCTGAAGGTCTAACATAATTAAATTATCTAAACCTTGGAAACTGTCTGGAAGTAACTCAGTTATTGTGTTTCCAGAGAGTGTAAGTATTTTGAGGTCATTAAGATGCCGAAAAAATCCGGGTTGTTTGTAAGGCTGAAAAATGAATTGTAGGAAATCTAATACTTTAGCTTCCTTAATCCATAGATCCGTTATAAACGTTGAAACGTGGAATCGTTTAGATGAGTTATTGAGTTAAGAGCTAAAAGATAATACTTGAATATATATTAATTCCAATAAATTATTTCCTCACAAAGTTGTTAACGTGTTTTCTCTTATATAGATTATAGTTACGTATTACAAACAAGGAATAGATCAGCAGTTTTACAAACTATAAGATTAGTTTATTAAGAAAAACTGTTTTCAATTGTTCATCCCGAGTAATGTACCATTAGATAGTGTGAAAGCTGATTACACGATAGATCTAAGTTACGTGCAGTTGGTACAGACCTTGGAATGCATCTTTGCAGACACTGATTTGTTATTCTCAAGGAATAAAAATGCAACGATCACAAGTTTTCAAAGCAGCCCGGCCTAAATTGTTGAAGTCGTTTGGAGGTCTGTCCAAAGCCACCATATTACTATCAAAATAGGTTGTGAAGATTGTAGACGAGTAGAATGTCAGAAGTTTGATTGGTTTGTGGACAGAAGCTGCGAAATATCTGAAGTGTCGTACTGCAGAGACATCCACCAGGACAGCTGGGGTAGTGAGCTACAGGTATGGATCTGATAATATGGATGTTGAAACGGTTGCAAACATGCGTGTCAATTTGGTAACTTTGCCCGGGATGTATCATTTTCAATGCTGAGTGCTCTCTAATTATCTGAGAAGAGGTTTGATTTTCTCTCACCCACACGTTATAAAATTTACATCATAAAAGTCAAGATATCTACAAGCGTTGCGCTGCAAACAGACATCGCTTTTGGCTTTTCTAGAAGAACCCGACTCGTTGAAACCCCGGGCAATTCAATCGCCGAAACAGTAATGTAAATGGTTTCTTTGATTTCTATTTCTAAGTAGCGACTAATTGTTCTTTTAATAGCAGTTCAGGCCGTTTTTGGTGAAAGCGTAAACACTCTGATTAAACTGATAGTCGCGTTCATCCTGTACTAGAAGATAGAAAATAATGGTATAGGCTCATTAAAAACTTTGTAGATAATCCATGCGAATTCCCATGGCGTCTGGTACAGTCACGATGTAAGATGTGGGTTTTTCTGATTAGTCTGTCGCCAAAGCACATTGGTCATATTTCCTCTGACAGATCAATATGTGATTACCACTTAATTATAGTTATTATCCATATCGCATAGTACCAGCCGACAGTAGCCAAATGAGTAAGACGAGAAAAAAATGATGAATAAAGTCGTACTTGGCCATTGTTATCACGGTATAAGGCGTCATTTGTTGTGCTGCTGCACGATTCTGTTCAATAGGTCGGTGTCAATAAAGTAAATGTCTATCCAAATGAGAGACTTCATAGGGTGGGAGTCTGTTGTTAAACACATCGATGTATGGTTGAACGCAGAAAACCGAGGTATTGGTGGATTGTTTCTTTTCAAAATAAAACACGCATAGCTGTTTAAAGGTGGCTTCTCTATTATTCCATGGGCAACAAACCGCATGCGCTATGAAGATAGTATTATCATAATACTGGTATAAAGTGCCATCCACTAGGAAATTAACCAAGTTCAGAAAAGAAAGCAGGAAATATGAAAGTTAATATTGCGCGCCTATGAAAACAGTCATATGATAGAACATGGTGCTTAGTATCAAACTCAGAATAGCGAGATTTTTTCCTTCATATTAGCAAACAAAGCCCGTGTTTGTAGGATTTTCTAAAACGAAAAATTCTGCACAATTTCAAGTTCAACTCAGTTGATGTTCATTTATTTCACGCCTTCATTCCTTGAATATACAATATTAAAGAAAGAGAAGAAAGTACAATTATAATAATAATTATAAAAGAAATACCATAGTGTAGAGCAACGGAAGTGGACATTTGTGCAATAGAAATATTCCCATTTAATAGTTTTAAATACAGTGTATAAATAATTTCATGACCGATATGAGTGGTCATAATAACATACTAAAAGAGGGAAGTTGTGTGTGGGTGAAACCATTAAGATCATATGCAATTTTAGATTGGCCCACCCAGTGAAAGTGGAACTTTTTGTGAGCAACAAGGCAGCCAAGACAAGAACAGAAGAAGAGAGAACAAGACAAGACAGAACTGACACAGCAAAGGACAGTCGGGGCAAGGGGATTACAAGAAGCGAGTCTCATTGATGTAGATAACATCAGGGTATAAAACATACAGGTGAAGTGGCGACAGGTGATCGTGGCGACGCGTAAGATTGTGAAAGCAAAATAAGCCGCAGCGACCTATAGGGCCTACTAGAATGATATGTAGGGCAGATACGGGATATATGCAAGAATTGATTGTTCACTCATTACCGATATTAATTAGAATAACTTTTTTTTAATAAATGATTACCTGTACCAATACTATATAATTGCTGGCAAAACAGATGGAGGATGTTCTTGTTCATGCGTTTAGGGGCGACGAAGAGCCGATGCGTAGCTTCAAGATGGTTCTACCACAAGGAGGGTGTTGAACCTTCTCTGTTCAACATTTACCAACGCACCACTAGGAGTGCAGGAACCTTCGTTATTTATGCAGACGATCCCGGAATCAGCGCACAAGATGCCGACTTCACAGTGTTGAAGAGAGATCGCTCCAAAGCTTGGAGGAACTCATTATATTATGATGGAAAACACACGTGCAAGTCCATCTAAGAAACATGTGTGTGCTTTCAATGTACGCAACCGTGAAGCCAAACGTCAGTCTAAAAGTTATCGCTGGTCTGCGAACACCCCTGCAGCACTTATGATAACCCTGTCTACCCAGGAGTTACCTTGGATCGTACTCTCCCTTCTAAGACCCACATCGAAGAAGACGAAGAGTAAAGTATGTCACGCAATAACATCTTGAACATATAACTGGCACAGATGGGGTTGCTCGCCCACATACCCAAGATTTCGACGGCACTTGCCACTGTTGTGGCTACTCATGTTGGCCCCGAGTATGTTGCCCTGTATGGGAAAGATCAATACATGCCAAGAAGCTTGATTCAGCGTAAATGCCTCCTGAAGGCTTATCACAGGATGCCTTCGTCCACACCACGGGACAAACTATAAAATCCTAGCGAATGGCCTCCACCAGACAAACCGTCGTAGCGTAGCGAGCATGCAGAGCGTAGCTGCCAAGGATCTAATGTGAAGCACCCTATGTCTGGACATAGACCTGCTGCCAACCGCTTAAATCCAGAGAGAGTGTGTTTTAAGCAAAGTCCAACCTCTTGAAACAGGCTCTAAGGAGCTGAAGAGAGTCGACTTGTGGAAGAAAGAATTGCCTCAAAAATAACATTATGGTATTGACCTGGTGAGCAATCTCCCACTGGAGCTGACTTCTAATGGGCGAAATGGCTGATTGTCTCCAACAGATTGAGAATCCAGAATGTGCCGATTAAGGTTTCTGCAGAAGTGGGGCTACTGGAAGCAGATAAGGACACTGATACTGTGTTTTGTGGAGCAGCTCCACAGACAATGGAACATCTCTTGGCCTGCACTGTTGGAGAGCAACAATGCACCAAACAAGGACCTTGCGAATTCAGTGAAGCAGCAAGACGTTGGACCATCTATGGCTGGATATTTGAGAACCGCTGCGTTTGGACACATAAGAAGAAGAATACTATATAATTGTCAATAGATGTCTGCCGTTAGAGTATATTGCATGTCAATATGTAATTTTTTTTAAATGTTGTTGGCACGCACTGCCAATAACAAAAACGTCACTTTGTAACAAAATGGTTACGAACTGCGTAGTCCCTATTGGGACAGACCAACAAAAAAAGGGACACAAACTTTCAACGCACTTCATACACAAAATTAAAAGTAATGAAATTGTCAAAGAAGTTTCCAGTTAAAACATTTACTCCCCACGAAATTGTTACGATCTGCGTTAAGCGCTTTGACAAAAAAGAAAAGCGGACAACTTCGACCGCCCCACTTTGTACACAAAATCTATTTTAAAATTTCAAAGATCTACATCAAAGAACACTAACTCGCCACGCATCAACTCGCCCAATACCACCTCGTCCATAGCAAATTGCCCATACACTTCGTTCAGTATAACTCTCCTAATCAACTCGCTCCATTACAACTCCTCCGATTACAACTCGCCCCAATATTAACTCACCAATCGACTTGCCATCATTTCAACTCACCCCCCCCCCATTATGAATTCGCCATAATCAACTAGCCCGATACAAACTATGGCCAAGTATTACTTTACAACTAAAAATTACGCAAATATCTTCCCATGGCGATACCTCAACAACCCACTTTGTAAGAAATAAATTGATATAAAGTGCGGTTTTCGTTTATTAGTTGGCTGCTGCCTTATATGGCAGGAACATATGACTTTCCTCAGTAAGTAACACATGGAGAGCAACCCTACATCCCTGAAAGAAAATGACTAGAACCTGGCGATCACCCCAAAAAGCGAGGTAGCGTATTGGTGTTGTTCGATCGAGGAGCGTACTAATCTTTCCCTGTAAACACAAGGCAGGGGTCCGCTCCGCGATTTTTGAAAAGTGGCAAAAAAAATGGCATTTAGGTTTTAAGGGATATGGCAGTCGGGGACTAACTTCCACACCACTAACAAATTTAACGCCTTTGTTTAACTATTTTCTTACAAGTGGGGTTGAGTTGTCCCTTTTAAAAAATTAACGCCACTTTGCTTAACATTTTGTTCCAAAAAAGTGGGTTGCTGAGGTGTGTCTTCCTGGGAAGGTATTCAAAAAAAGTTTGAGCTAACACTAACGGGGTAAAGGGCCTGCTAGGGGCCCATTTTTGCTTCTTTCGGTTCGCGTATTTAACGTTGCAATATAGTTAGTTTAATTTTTTTGTATTGTCTATCTTTTCGTGTTTTGTTGCCGCAAAAATATCAAATCCCATAGCGTCGTTTTGTAATTAGCATGGAAGTTATCCGGACTGCCATATAGACAGTAGCAGCTTAACGCACATTTGCAACAATTTTGTTACATAGTGGTTGCTTCAGTGGTCTGAAAAATGTATGGGTTTGATATGAGGTGGGTAAATTTCACGATCGTGTTTACTTAGGTATTGAAGTATACTTTACTGCCATCAAGAGCCAGCAGCGCTTACGCGCACTTTGAACAATTTGTACAAAGTTGGTGAAGAATATGGTCATGGGAAGATTCAATTTGTATTTTAACTGCATAGTGCGGCTGAATTAACAATTAACTTTATAGGGGCTCTAAGGGCCCATTTTGTGGTTCGGGCGCTGTATTTTAAAGCTGCAATATATTTAATTCTTATTGTTTTGTATTTGTCTCTCTTAGTTGCGCTTGCTTTAGGCAAACATTTCAAATCCATCAGCAGCGTAGTGCAGCGTTAAAATACACGACCGAAAGAAAACACAACAAAAACAACAAAACAATGGAGCCCCGTAGCAGGGCCCCCTTATGCTAGCAGTTAAGTGTTACTCAAGCCCAAATTACACGGTAAAGATACTTTAAATATCTTCCCATTGCGAATGTACCTCAGCAACACAATTTGTAACAACATGGTTACTAAGGTGCGTTAATTTTTTAAAGGGAATCTGTTACCCACTATGTAAAAAAATTGTTACAAAGTGGGTTAAGCTGCTGCTGTTCTATGGCTAGTAAGGGATAACTTGAACACACTAGACAAAGTAGAAAAAAAATTTAAAATTCTGACATTTCATATTTTTTGAACGTTACATGTTTGTGTAACATAATTTACCATAGTTTCTCATGAACTCGATATGTGAATATAAAAATAATGCTATACTTTCCAAGATTTGTTGTTTGTTTGGTTATTATTTCGTCTATGTAATAGGTTATGCATATTGAAAACCAGAATCACGCGTAACTCTTGAATTTTTTTCATTTTTGGCTACGGCACTTCGGAGGGGGGCTCCTAGGCCCATACTAATAACGAAAAAAAACAGACGCATGGATTTTGTTTCTTTTGGGGGCAAGCAAGCGAAAACTAAAACCTAGACAATACAAAAAATAAACAGCTTCATTCGCAGTGTTAAAATACACGGACCGAAAAGCAAAAATGGGCCCTTAGCAGCGCCCCTTCTACAGTTAATTGTTACTCAACCCAATTACAACTTAAAAATACTTTACATATCTTCACATGATTATGTTTGTACCTCAGCAATCCCACCACTTTGTAATCGTAATGTGACAAAGTACGTTATTGTCTTTAAAGGGACAGCGTTCAACCTCACTTTGTAACAAAATTGTTACAAAGTGCCCTTAAAAATGTTTTTAAAAGGGACAGCTTCAACCCCACTTGTAACAAAATTGTTACACAAGTGCGTTGAGTTGCTGGTCTCAATATGCAGTAAGTAACTGCACTACACTAAGTAATACAATAGAGAAGTATTTAAAAAATACATCTTGGGGACAATTCTGTCAGATTGCTTCAATTCAACCATACCACGCCCGGCCTTAATTTATGTCCACTTTAGAAATTAAAAATAGTTTAAATTCTTTCCATTCATGACAAATATGACTCAGCAAACCACTTGTAATAAAATTTGCCATAAAGTGGTTTGAGCTCATATGTTGCTCTCTGCGACAGGAAAGGAGAAAGGGACTTTAGGATATAGGGGCAGAAGCAGCGTAACTACACTTTGTATCACATTTGTTACATCATAGTGCGTTGAAGTTCTCTTTTAAAAACTTTTATCGCACTTTGTAAAACCATTTGTTACAATTTTAGTTGTCAAAGTTTTATCGTTACTGGAGATATTTTTTGAGTTAGTGCGCTGACATATGGTGGGCCATTTGATATGGGGTTGAAATGGCGTGAAATGGAGTGAGCTAATAATGGAACAAATTGATCATGTAGTTCGCTACATTGTGTTGAAGTTGTCATTCTCTTATGTTCATATAGAGCAGTATCAAAAACAGTTTAACTCGCCTTGTAACATAATTGTTACATAGTGTATTGCTGAAGTATCGACATGAATAGATATTTAAAGTATTTGTAGTGGTAAGTGGTAGGCCGAGTTGATATGAGTTGAGTGGAAGCTTGGTGACGAACATGATCCTAAATCATAAGCATATTAAGATCAGTTACAGTGTGGTCTTGTACTACCCAAGAAAGCAGGTATTAGATTAACATACTTTGTAACAACTAGCGGGGGGCCCGCGCTGCGCGCGGGTCCCCGCTAGATGAGTAGACCCGCTAGATAGTATCTGGAATGTTTCAGAAGGTACTGTATTAGACCTAATTAGCACCCCGAGCCACTTAAGTCAAGTAATTAAGCAGGGCCAAGTTACCCAAAGTATGACCCATGGATGACCTTGACCCCGAAATGACGCATCAAAAACGTGCCTCACAAACCTCTGACCGCAAAAGCTCTACCACCATGCCAAAATTGGCTAAGTTACCGGATAATGACCCTGGGAGGACATTTGACCCCAAAATGACCCCCGAAAACATGACACTAAACTCGTATGGGAACTTACCACCATACCAAAAAGTTACAATATGTTCAAAGCACGGCGGAAGTACCCGATAAGACCCCTGGATGACCTGACCCCCAAAATGACCCCTCAAACATGTGACACTAAACTATTACGGGGAAAATCTACCACCAACCAAAACTCATATCCATACGTCCAAAGACACGCTCAAGTCCCGAGTAATGTTTTTTGGACCAACTGGAGACTTCGGACCCCCAAAAAAATGACCGCCTCGAAAACGTGACCAATAAACTTTTTACCACACCTCCGTACGGCCGGATAAAGCTCTACCAGCATACCAAAACTCATATCCAGAAGTCAAAGCACGCCAAAGTTACCCGATAATGACCCTGGAGACCCTTTGACCCCCAAATGACCTCTCGAAAACATGACAACTAAACTCGTACAGCGATACTCTACCACCATACCAAAACTCAATCCTACATCAAAGCAACGCCAAGTTACCGCCCAATAATGACCCCTAGGCTGACCTTTGCCCCCAATTGACCCCCTCTGGAAAAAACGTGACACAACCTCTACATCCGAGCTCTACCACCATACCAAAATTCATACCCGTATGTTAAAGGATGGCGAAAGCATAGCCGGACAAACAAAAAAACAAACCCACAAAGTTGGTTTTTTTAGTAATATAGATTGTAAAAAGTGAGTTGCTGATGGTTGTATCGTTCTCGAAGATATTGATATAGTCAAATTATAGAGTGGGCTGAATGAGGTAGTGAAATGATATTGAGCCATGTGATATGGGGGGAGATAATATGTGGGGAGGTAATGATTGGCCAGTTAAAATGGAGAAGTTATTAATAGGCGAATGATAAGAGGCGATTCGATAGGGCGTGGTAATAATGGGCCGAAGGTGGTATCGGCCGAGTTGTGAAAATGCGGCTATTTGATCTTGACGGTTAATAAAAGAGCGAGTGAAGTGAGCATGCGGACGCATTGATGGAGGTGATTGGTAATGGCGAGGGTAATACGTGCATAGTGGTATCGGGCTTAGATTTAGATTATATTGGAAGAGTGCTATCGGCAGTTAATGGGCGAGCTGTTATGGAGCGAGTTGATATGGGCAAGTCAAAATGGGGCAAGTCAATAATACTGGGCGAATGAATATGGGGCGATTTTGCTAGTAGAGTTTGAATGGGCGAGTTGGTATGGGTTCGATTGTCGTAGAGTTAAGTGTCTTTAATGTAGAGCTTCGAAAATTTCATCGAATTGGATTTGTTTCAAAAGTGCATCGAAGTGGTCCCATTTTGTGCTCGTCACCAAGAGAGCTTAAGCAGTTCGTAAAATTTTTACGTGGGGAGTAATGTTCTCAAATGGAAGATCTTTGAGAAATTTCATCACTTTCATGTTGTATACAGTGCCGTCGGATGTTGTCCCTTTGTTGTTCTGTCACAAGATGACTTAACGCAGATCATAACATTTTGTTCACAACGTGGTTTTGTTTTGAAGTGCGTGCCAACAAATGTTAAAAGAAAAAACTACCTAATTAGTATTTAGAAGTTAGATGTTTAAAATTTGTCGCTGATTTTCATGAGTTTAGATTAGGTCAGGGAATCCAGATCCAAGGAACGGAGTTTATAATTGAGTATTTAGTTGAGTACAAAGTAGGAGTAACGAGTAATTGGACTAATTAAAGTGACGGCATGTCTAGTGTGATATTTCATGGAGATCTTTGGCAATAGAAGAAATTTGAAATATTGGGAAGGTAAGGTTATTATGCACCATAACGGTGCCATGAAATTTGTTGTTTGAAGTTTGATTTATCATGTTCATATCGAATAGTGTTAAGGGTTTTTTAAATTATGGAATAGTGGGTTAGTATGAGCAAATAGGAAGAACCAGTACAAAACGGATTGCTTGTTTAAATAGCCTATCGAGGCGCGGATTGGATTGTTTTGAGTTCCAGTGGACTCCAAGAGCTCGAGAAAATCACGCATTAAACAGGAAGATGATCAGAAGTTTGAGCACCAAAACAGGTAATTGTTGCCGATTGGAAAGGTAGTCTGCGGAAAGAGGCAAGGAACATTCACGATTCCATTTATGGAAAGTTAGGAGAAGAATGGCAATGGTGTTCGAGCGCTAGCTATGGTCAAGAAAGATACCAATGGTATGATGATAAAGTTAGAGAGCCGAAGAGATTTTATCACAGATGTCAAGACGGGCAAGATCAGTGGAATCCTGTTCTTGAAGCGATGAATAGGTGAGGGATATTATGGGAAGAGAGAAAATTGTCGAGTCTATTGTAGATCAGGCGTTCAAAGATTTTAGAAGAACAGGTAGAAGTTAAATAGGTCGATGTTGGAAACGGCGTGCGGATCATCCTTCTTGAAGACTGCAATAACTCTCAACTTTCAGATCGGCAGGGAAAATCCAGTAAAAGGGAAAATTGAAACGTGGTCGTGGGTGACGATTCCTTAGTGATGTTGGATTAAAGAATACTGATTTTAAAGGGTGCTTTTAAGTAAATTTTGGAAGCTGGATGGAGATGAATTCTGATTAGCTAATGTGGGGCCAATTTTATCAATTTTTTTGTTGAATCTTTGGGATTAAAAATCTTCGTCAGTTCGTGGAACCATCATGAAGTATGTAGGATCCGATGCTTTATTTGTTTTCTCAGGATGTTTTCAACGAATATATCAAGGAGGAATCATAAAACAAAAGTCGAAATGCGCTCCTTCGACGCACCAAGAGCATTTATCCATCGGATTCATCAACAGCAAATCAGACCCACTGGCATGCTTCCAAGGTTACATTACAAGATTTAACTTATTTTGATGAAGACAAGCAATAAAATTAAAATGCCGAGGTGCCGAAACTCAAGCTATCACACCTTGAGGCCTACTCTAGGATAAGCTCTATATTTTTCTAGTCGAGTGTCTAACCCTACACTATCACTCTAAAGGCTATACTTCGATAAAATATATCCCAATTTAATGCAACTTGACGAATAATCATTTAATGGTAAAGATATATTATGTCATGTTTTTCAAAAGATGCTTAACCCCAATGCCCCCGCGGCCTAGTGCAATAAGACAATGGCTGAACACCGAATAAAGATGACACAAATAGACATTATACATGATGAAGAGTTACATAGTTGCGCGTTAAAGTTATGATGGTTACAACTGACTGCAAACACACAATTAGCATCATTGAGACAGTCGATTTCCCGAGAGTGGGGAAAACCCCCCAGAAACCGAAGGCAATTACTACTTCTTGGAGCGAAAGTATACACTTTATTACAACTTGGATACTCACCTTTTTGCTGAAAAAATTGTGAAGTATTCCAAGGAAGACCAAGTTGTGTCCTTAAATGAAATGGATTTAATTGGAAAAAGGTTTACCCAAAGACAACCCCAATGAAGTGTGCCTTGAGATTAACCACTCCTATTACAAAATTACAATCGTATTGCCATTTAGTTTTTCCTTTATATCAAACATGAGTGAAATTGACAAAATGACTACCGTATGCTTCCAAGAAAAGACATATAGCACATGACACAGAACTAGTGAGTGATTAGGTTTGATTTTAAGCTTCAAATATTGGTATTTCTGGATATTTGACCTGTTATATGATTTTTCTCCCAAACAGTATTATCCATTCGCGGCAAATTTTATATTTATCTCTTGAAACATGTTAAAATGCGTTAAAATGTGAATTTTTACATCTATACGAGCGAAAAATAGTAGAAGGACGTCCTAAATCAGGATTTCTCACCCGCCACCAGCCTGTTAAAAATCAAGTCTGAATTATAGCGCCAACCTGATTTTTTAAGTAAAGCTTGTCCGGGGTGGTAGGACCCGATCTGATGGGTTTGAGTAGCAAGCTTCTCTATCTCTGTTAATGCACGGTATTGCACTTAACTTTATCTGTGGTGCACAACTGCTGCACATAATTTATATAATGAATAATATATAGTGACCATTAACTTTGTGAAGAATGAGCGGATTTATTCAACACACAAATAAACGACCATACCAACATTTTATCTTGTGAAGAATAGATATACCACTTAGGTTAAAGGGCCATGGCCCGATCGTAAATGTCTAGTAGGGCTATGATCGTAAATAATTCTCCGTCCCAAGAACCCCCCAGATTACCGGAAGTGGTCAATATTTTTAGTGTCTGCGAAAGCTCCAATTTTCTCTTTTACCCCTGTGAAATCTTGGCTAAAAGATGTTTTAGTTTGGTA
>JAMKCH010061335.1:0-119355 GCA_023653785.1 Ophioderma brevispina
AACGATGATGGAACATGGCCCTAAAAGGTAGTATTTACACACAGGTAATTAAAGCGAATATATGAATAGATTTTACTGTGTATCTGATCAGAAATCTTGGAAGAATTTGATATTTTATAGCCCAAAGATATACTCAGAATTCTCGTCAGCATATCGTCGGACCCTGACAAATATCGGCATCACGGATAATGGACAAAATTATCGCAATATTTCGCCATCGCGATTATTGCACACCCTTGATTTGTTTTCCTGTTCGTATGAAGCGAAGACGGGCATTTACGAACCAAGGAAATGACGGACATTTAACGCAACCTATTTCTCATGTTGTGACGGACAAAAGGATCAATGACGGTACCCCTGCCGTCAAGAATGTGGTGGATGGTAAATGACCCACAATGACGCACCTTTCCGGGGTCGCATAGTGCGCCATACAAATGACAGGTGTGGTATTAGATCATGAGTTAAGGCTTACTTTTAGTGTTAGGATTACAGGAGAATTATGGTGTGTAGGGTAGGTTTACTGTGAGTGTACAAGTACCCAAAAACATAATTTACAATAATGTACAGTAAAATACTGTAAAGAACTTACAGTATTTGACTGTAATTTAGAAAATAGCAAAATACTGCAATTGTCCAGGCCTACTTAGACTAATTTAAAAGTGAGAGTCTTCTTTGAATTTAAAGAATCACATTATTAAAAATATGCATTGTTTCCTGGGAAAAGAACCATCTAGATCAAGTGAAAGGATTGTGCCGATTCCCGATGACGTGTAATAATATAATAACAGGCAACAGCGCTTTGTATACTTGGTAAAAGACGCTATATAAATCTCATACTATTTTGCACTGGACTGCCCTATTCTATTCTCACATCTCTTACATATTATTCATGGATTTATACAACTTGAAATTTAGTATTTAACAAACTATAATAGACTTTATTCAGATCAAAACAGATGGGAATATAGTCCTATAACTCAGGTTGAATGTCTATTATAGAATCATGTTACAAATTTGATTTACATAAACCCATATGTATTATCTTGTAACCATACACCCGTTCTATGGCAGTGCGACAGTTGATCAAGTAAATACACTAATACCATGAGAATAGCCTCTGGTCATTTCAACATAGCTGTCCTTGTGTATCAATTTAAAATGATTAACGAAAACTGGAAAAATACTTCAGAATTGGATTAGCTGCTAAAATCTACATATGTACAAAGTCAGGTAAAGTTTCTTTAGGCTACATTAAAAATATTACCAGATTCTCAAAATCATTCCTTCTTCTCATTTTTTTGATAAAGGTCAAAAACTTTTTTATTTTTCAATCTTCTTAAAGTTAAAATGTCTTAAATCCTGAAATTTTGAGGATGGTAGAACCTAATTGTTTGAATAATATCAACCAGTCATTTCTTCATTTTGTGTGATTTTAGATTACCGTTGGGGTCTATTACTCATAAACTTTAAAATAATAACAAGGCCTCACCATTTTTTCTGATGTGGCGGAAAGTTGGTGTAATATTACATTTTGTTTGAAATGGCCATATTTTGGTGTCATTAGTAAAAACAAAAACAAAAACTGCCTCCTCCGCCTTTTCAGAGGCTACTACAAGAAACTAATTAATTCATTTGAAGGGCCTTTACATAGAGCTTTTTAGACATTTTTTGTTTCATCTCAACTCGCTTAATCAAGAAACAAAATGTGCAGCTACAGCCCATGGTTTTACCTTCACCTTAACTCAGAGATCCTGTTTTTTTGGTATAAGGACACACTAAAAATACAATTCTCAAGGTGTTTGTGGACATAGATGGCTCAATTACTTTTTATCCCCCTGGTTGAAACAGCAGAAGGCGGGATCTGCTATCAGTAAAGGCGCGGATGGCGTCGAACACAATCTTGTGAATGCGTAAACATGGACCCATAAGGTTGTGGTGTGGTAACTTGGTGGGTGGGATCGGAATGCCATGCCCTTAATCTGATAGATTTATGGGCGTTTGGCATATGCTAATAGGTACTTTATCCCCATGGCTTGAAAGGCAGAGGGGGATTTTGCTATTAGTCAAGGCGGCGGCGTCAGCGGCGGCGTCCAACACACTCTTGTACGCGATACATGCGACCATAAGGGTTGGTGATTGATGTCACTTGGTGGTGGCGACGGACTGCCATCCTATTGATTAGATTATGGGCGTGGGCATATGCTATTAAGGTACCTAATTTGCATTAATGAAGGAGTTAAATTTGGGGGTATTTTCCAACACAAACTTGTTGAAAGTTCGATACCATGAGACCCATAAGGGTCATGGTGGTGTAACTTGGTGGGTGGGGTCGGACTGGCATGCCCTTCATCTGATTAGATTATGGGCGTGTCATATTCTAATTAGGTACCTAATTAGCTGCATATTTCATGAGTTAATTTGGGGTGGTATTTTACTAAAAGCTTGTGAACAAAATCTGGAAGATCATAAGTCCGATTTTGATGCAACTTGGGGGAGGGGAGGGTGGGGGAATCAGGACTATCGCGCTGATTTAGGTTGTGGTGCATGAATGATATGCTAATAAATAGTACCTGGCCTTGAAAAGGCAGAAGGGGGTTATGCTATCAGTCAAGGCATCGGCGGGGCGGAGGCTGTCCAACACAATCTTGTGAAAGCGATAAATAACATGAGACCCTTAAGGGTTATGGTGATGTAACTTGGTGGGTGGGATAGGTCTGCCATGCCCTTCATTGATTAGATTATGGGCGTGGCATATTTTAATTAGGTACCTAATTGCATAATTAATGAGTAATTTGGGGGATTGTCAACACAAACTTGTGAACGTGATGAACATGAGACACATAAGGGTCATTGTGATGTAACTTGGTGGGTGGGTCGGAACTGCCCATGTCCTCATCTGATTAGATTATGGGGCGTGGCATATGCTAATTGGTACCTTAATTTGCATAAGTAAGGAGTTAATTTGGGTATTTTTACCCAAAAAGCTTGTGAAACAAAACTATATGAAGATTCCCTAAGTCCGAATTTTGATGAACTTGGTGGGGGGGTGGGGAATCATGTACTCTCGCTCTGATTAGGTTTGTGGCGCATGATATGCTAATTAAATAGCTAATTTGCATATTTTGGGCTAAATTTGGGTATTTTAACCCAAAAAAACTTGGTGAACAATCTATCTGAGATCCATAGTCCGCTTTGATGAAACTTGATGGAGGGGTGGAATCATGTACTCTCGCGCCCCCTGTTGGTCTTAGGTTGGGTGTCCGGGTAAGGGGGGTGTCCGGGGTTTAGGGGGGGTTGTCCAGCTTAAGGGGGGTTGTTGGGTTTAAGGGGGGTTGTCTGGAACTTAGGGGGGTGTCTGGGATTAAGGGGGATTGTTGGGGTTTAAGGGGGGTTGTCGGGTTTAAGGGGGGGTTGTATGGGCTTAAGGGGGCTTGTTGTGGTTTTTAAGGTGGGTTTGCACGAGTTCAGGTGGGTTGTCCAGGTTTAAGGGGGGTTGTCCGGGTTTAGGGGGGGTTGTCCAGCTTTAAGGGGGGTTGTTGGGTTTTTTAAGGGGGATTGTTGGGTGGTTTAAGGTGGTTGTTGGGTGTTTAAGGGGGGTTGTCCGGGTTTTGTTTAAGGGGGGTGTCTGGACTTAAGGGGGATTTGGGGTTTAAGGGTGGGTTGTCCGGGTTTAAAGGGGTTGTTCCGGGTTTACGGGGGGGTTGTCTGGGCTTAAGGGGGGTTGTCTGGGCTTAAGTGGGCTTGTTGTGTTAAGGTGGGTTGCACGAGGTTAAGGGGGGTTGTCCACATTTAAGGGGGGTTGTGGGGGTTTTAAGGGGATTTTGGGGTTTAAGGGGGGGGTTTTGTGGCACATTAATATGCGTTAGGCATGCGCATACGCACATGTGCATATGCGCATGCGCGCATGTGCATATGCATTGCGCGGACGTTGCACTGCGTTGTTCCGGGTTTTTTTAAGGGGGTGTCTGGGCGTAAGGGGGATTGTTGGGGTTTAAGGTGGGTTGTCCGGGTTTTTAAACGGAGTTTTGCGGGTTTAAGAGGGGGTTTGTTGGGCTTAAGGGGGGCTTGTTGTGGTTTAGGGGGTTGAACGAGTTTAAGGGGGTTGCCCAGGTTAAGGGGGTTGTTGGGGTTAAGGGATTTTGGGGTTTAAGGGGGGTATTTGCACTGATTATTTAAAAATTTGTAAAACCCTCCCGCCAGGGGGAGTTTCGCGGTTCGAGAACCGCGACGTGTATTTAGAAAAAGATATAAACATAATCAAAAGGACAATTAACATGTTTTTGTGAAAGCTTGCTGTTATAAAAAAATTACTGTCAACTCTGACAAATTAAGAAAAAAATCTTTGGTTTAAAAATGCATAAAATAGAAATTTGTAGTAAATTCAGGTAACTGTGATCAGCATATGCAAGGTACTCTTTCTGCTACATGTACTATGATTGACCTAATAAGACACTTATCAAGTTTCAGCCTTAGTACTCTCAGTGGCCTAGTAGTGACAGACAATCACGGATTCATGAGTGGCACAGAATTATACTTGATTGGTGCATTAAGTGTTAAAAGTAATAAGTTCCAAAGACATGCAACAATTACACATGCTCAGCTCAATAGAATTCAGGATGTTATTATTTTGAAATTAAAATCACCTGAAAACTGATAACATACAGTTTTCTGAAATTGATTATTAAGTGTTAAAACAGTGCATATAATGATGACTTGAATATTTGTTTTAAACTTTTAAACCATCACATATATATTTATTTGCTAAAGGCATTATGTTTTCTCAAACCTGGATTTTCAATTTAAAATCCTCATTGTAATTAGCGCTAAAGGTTGATTTTGGGACCGGTACTGTCATCTTTACGACGAATTGACACCCAAGGCGATACAATTATTTTAAGTGAAAAAACAAGGCCGGAGGCCGAGTCTTCCACGCAAAAATAAGGGTCGCCGGGTCACTCGTCATAAAGCGAGTAACGGTTCCCAAAATCATACCTTTATTCTCATCTTAAACAGCTTTATGTTTTAGAGGTTCATCTTTAACCTATTTTCGCGATGCTTTACGGCCTTCTAAATACAAAACAAGAAAGGATTGTCCACCACCCAGTGACAAACAATTCGACACAACCAGCTCTGAATGCAACGATCAGACGCAACGAGACCCAACGTTGGTAGGCGGGCGCGCCGAAGAAAGTAGCTAAATGCAGTATGACGCAAGTTCTTCAACCTAAACATAACTTCAATACGCATGCGCGTATACCCTGGGTTCAATTAATCGAATGGACCCCGGCATCAACCCATGAAATGCTTACATTTCACAGAGTGTTTTAAAGGCCGATCAGAGATTTACGAGGAGGGCGCCTACAAATTTCCAAAAAATCTTGTTTTTTGCATGTAATAATGCTTTCCATATACTATCACTGTGTGAAAGTGCTAAGCTTAAATCCAAATTCCTTCATATAGAAAATCACAACTTTGTTATAAAATTCCGGATCGGAATTTTTGTTATGACACAGATCCTAGGGACGTAAGACTACACATAAATGTTTACTGCATCAAAACGAAAAAATCCGATTATCTCAAATTTCGGAATGTGCATTTTAGGTTACTATCTTATTTCTAGTTGACTATTTTTCATTATTACACAAAAATTTTATATTTCGAAATCTCTGAGTCAGAATTAAGAATTCACTTTTAGAGCTCCGAACTTCCAGATCCTCCTAAGCAAAAGAATAAAGGAAACACAACATGGAAACAGGCTAATCTATAGCAATGTTCCAATTTGAAACATTGGTTCCACTTGTTCAACAAATACAGAGGTTGTCCTAAAGACTTTACTTAAAAGTGCCCCCAATTTCAGTTAGTAGTAACATGGACGGGCTGTATTAACATAACACATCATCAAAACAAATGTTAATGCATTTGCACCCAGATGTTTGACCCATGCCAATTGTCTCTTTTTGGAGCAATTTTAAGCAGGGGCGAATAATTTGACAACTGTATATAAGTAGGACATGCAAGAGCATTACCTCTGCAAACTCATTGCAGGGAATCTTGCCATATAGGCCTACAAAGGTTGTATGTTATAGCACCCTCTCTTACCTTTACCATAGAAAGATGTGTAAAACTATTGTTTTGAAATCATATTTGCCCACAATGACATTTCATCAAATTTACACGGAGTAGTAGTGGAATAAATACTCCAATTAGTTCTCAAAACGGTGTGTCGCCGTTGACATTTGTTTTATCTTTTGTCATAATAAATGAGACTTTCAAACGCTGTCTCTAGCAATTGGGCCTACAGGCCACGATTTGATATAAATAACCGTATTTATTTTAACTTTTCAAATGAGGGTAATTTTACAATTTCAGCCTATTTTACAACTTGACCACATGACCTTTGACCTTGGCATGTGACCTTTGACCCATCAACAATTATGGGCGTTGCATGTGCACCTATGACTCAGGTTTGTTTTAAATTCAGCTAAGTATGAATATTACAGGCAATGTTAACCCTTGTTTCATGAAAACAGACAACAACAAAAGGACACAACAGACATCAACAGGGACAAAAGTGTCCCTATGTGTCTTCCTGCCTTGGGCAAGGCAACACCACAAGTCTGTCTGTGTTACAAGAAAAAAGAAAGGGGACCAAAAACAGTCATGGCGGCCAAGAAATTCTAATGTTGTTTTGCTGTTTTAAAAAAGTCATAAATGATACTTTTAAAAAATATGTATAAATAATTGAATAAATGGCTTGGGCATTTTAGGGTAATTTTTTTGAACACTTTCAACTTTGCTCTTTTCCAGTGAGCGTTACAAACAAATGACTGCATGCCAGACCATGATAGGCCCTAGCGACGGATGGGTACTTACAAGCACAGAAAATTCCAACAGAGATAAAACCTGGTAATTTAATCATGGAATACAAACACTTTAGACTGCTCCCCTATTGAACATGATATCATGTTCAGTGTATGACTAATTAGGATCATGTCAAAGTTCACACCAGCGTTTGCTTAGTTTCCCTCTATCCTACCTTGCAGTCTGAAGATTTAAAATATTTCCCTTAATTGCATACATGATGTTACAGACTGGTGTACATTAGGCTTCACAGGACGGTTATGCTATTTCGCTGCCAGGTTAGGTTTTTTATTTAACAAAATGGTAACATTTCTGTAAATAATACTAGGAAGTGGTCTTAAAGGAGGGGGGATAACCTGATTTAATTATTATAAGGTTTCTCTTGTGGAATGACCGTGCCTCAAAACCGTCTCATCTGTAAACCTTCATGCTGATATTTAATCCTATTGATGAGAGCTAACAAGTGATTTTGTAAAAATTAATATTGGCCGAACAAAATGGGATACATTTTCACTCATGAAATCCAAACCAAACATGGCTTAGCCCTAAGAAAAAATTGTAGATTTCTGCCTACACCAAAATTATAACAATTCCAGTAAACCATTGTTACCGATTTTCTTTGATCCTTCATGACCTTTACCTCAAACTAAGTACCAAAATTCAGGATGCTTCATGCAGGCCAGTCCATTATATCAGTTTGGATAATTAATCAGTACATCAATGAAAGTTAGAGCAAAGATTTAAAACCCCAAGGGATATTAATTGTCAAGTTCATTGACTTCTTGTGCAACCACTATGTGAACTATGACCTCAAAATACACCTCATGACAACCTTGTGAGCTCAGTTCCCAGTGGCAGATTAAGGAAAAAGGGCCCTGTAAGCAGCTTAAGGTGGGGGCCCTAGCATCGCGAAATGAGTGACGTAATGTAGCACTTTCGTGAGGACATGGGGGGTCCGAGGGGCCTGAGAGTATATTTTAGGGGGCCCTGTAAGCAGCTGCTGACACTGCTGACTCTTATATCTGCCACTGATTATTCCAAGAATGAAAGTAACATGCATCTACTGAAAGATAAAGGTTAAGACAAATCTTAATCAAAGGTTGTACATAAAGTTACAGAACACAAAAAACACATGAAACATGAAGCATGTGCATCTATAATTCAATCAGACAAACCTCAAATTGAATTTGATGGAGAAGTGACTCATTTTGGTGGAATACATCACCTATTATTAAGGACCAAATGGAATTCTATAGCCTAAATATCATCATAATGATTCTTAAATGATTACCATATCCTTCATCCTCTTCCCCTTGGCTCACTGCTTGTTTTCTCTTTATACTCCTAAATCTGTTGCTGATAACCAAGGTCATTCCCTTCATTTCTCAATTTCTTAATATATCATTAGATTCCCTTCTAAGGACACGCTGAGCCTTTCATCCTCAGTGATCGGCGAAACTTTTAACATGGCATAACTTTCATTACCCAGAGGTATCAGTGGGCTACTCATTTGAAATCGGACACCCTTATTAAAGGTTCACAATCATAAAAATGGTAAGGGTCGGCTTTCCAAATTCAAGTATTTAATGTAAGAAACCACCTGAAAATGAACAAAACATTCCTAATTAAAGGGCATTAAGAGATGTTGTTGGAAGGGCACCCTCAAAAGCCCCAGACAGAACTTTTGGATTTTTGTACACAATAGCCGACTTCTAACTTAACAAATACACCAAAACGAACAGTAGGGGAAAACGACAGGAGGAGGGTCGAGGGGTGGGGGGGGGGAGTTGCTGCCTCCTGGGCTTGAAATTAGTGGATGATAGTTGGATAACATGTGCTTTGCTTCTCGATTTTTGGAGGATTGTGATAACCATTTGGCCTATAGTAATGTAAATTAGGCTAATTTTAGGCGCTTCGCACACATTTGGTGCCATTAGCACTTGTTGAAGCAGATCACCAAGCTTGGTAATTTGGCATCCGTGGCTCGATTACATGGGACGCCCCTGTGAACAGCAGAATCTTTTTGTTATGAAAGTATTGATTGTAACACAAAGAAAAAAATACCTCATTAAAATTAAAATGGAGATTTTGGTTATTCAGACGAAAAAGTTCATTATTTTTCTTCATACCCCAGAGAAAAGGAAATTTTAGGTCCAGGAAATGTTTCCTTTTGATTTTATGAACCAAATGTTCTCCAAAAGTGGTGTTATACCACATTTTTAGGTAACATCACTGTCTAGGGGCCAATTTTAGACAAACTTTTGTTCTACTACCAAAACAGCTTGGAGATTTAACTCAAGAATTTGTAATCGGCTGTTTTGGTGATATTAGCTTCCAGTGAGAGAAAAACACCCTTATGAAAAATTGGACCATGACAGGTCCTTCATCCACCTTAAAATCAGACTGTTATAATCAATTGGAACTGTTACAATAGGTTTATTTGTGATCTTCGGTAGAAAAGGTAAAAACAGAAGAGTGTATGATCACCACGGATCTATGAAGGCCGGTCTCTTTCATTTGTAGAAGGCATTGAAATTCACAAACAAAATTTTTAAATTGTTGAGTTATAATACCGGGGGGGGCAAGTTTTTTGGGTAGGGGCATGCTTCTGATAGTCTGGAAATAGGAATGTACCCAATCTATACAAATTTTGCTGAAAAAAGGGACTGAGGTGCCTATTTTTGGGCCAAATTACCCAATTTGCCAACTTTCCCCCACAAAATTTTGACCTTTCTTTAGCAAATTTACCAACATTTTGGTTTTAGATTGAGGAAATGGAGACTACTTTTCAAACAAATTTTTAGAAAATTCAGCTTCAGATTGAGGAAGTTGACTAATTTTCCAACAAATGTTAAAAAAAAATATTGAAAAAAGACCCATTTCTATACCAAAAGTAGCCATGAAAAAGGGGTATTTAATCGCTACCCCCACCCCAAAGAAGGCTGAAAATGAGGACTCATGTTTGAGCATGTATGGCCATTTTTGTTGAGTACCCCCCCCATATAAAACACCAAAGGGTCCAAACAAAAGCACAAAAATTTAATACACTTTCCGTTGGATGCTGAAATTTCTTACTAGATTTAAAGTTTAAGAGCTTTTAGGGCTGCTAGATTGAGATTATAGTATCTCGTTCACAGAGGGGTAAAAGCTTCAATGCTCTTAGTGATTCACAACATGGTTTGGTATATCTTTGATGAGGCTCAAAACATCTAAGAGACCGCACAAATGGAGCACATGTTGTCATGTTTGGGCTTCTAAAACTATCATCCCTTCACCAGGATGATGATACACCAACCAAAAAATGCTAATATTTTAGGCACACATGACACATACCCGCTAAGCAGAGAGCAAACTAATCACTTTCCAGCATATACATTGAGTACAGGTGTTCATCCATGCTTCAATGATTAGAGCTTCAAATAAGGGCTGTGGTGTCAATCCTCTTTTACAAGTTAACCTACTTTTATGACCCACTTTTCCTTGACCATATTTTAACCAAAAAGCATCCCAGAGGATAGAGTTAGGGAAGAATTTTCGGAATATGGAAATGTTTAAAAAGGAAAGGCTTAATGTATCAAGTATTAATTTTGGCAAAAATTTGGATTTGGCATGTCAGCAGTGACCTAGGGTGCATGAGCCCCACCCTATTTTTACAAAAAGATGTTTGTAAAATCAACCTATTTTAGCCTAAATTATGCTAAGCCCCTTGGATTTGGAAAGAGTTCTGGACTATGCCATTGGGCTACAATATTATAAAAACCAAAGAAGAAGCAACATAAACGAACACACTATTGTTTTAAGGCAGAGTAACAGGGGCAGGATTAAAAGGGGGAACAATTCATGATTGAAGGTCTGATCCATGATTTACTAAAACAGGGGGTCTCAATATATTAGCTGAAGGGCCAGAGAAGCCCAAACATGTTTGAAAGATCCTACTTGAGGGCAAATACACCGGGCATTCTTATGTTGACTTTATATGGATAGCAAGTCGAGGGCCGGAAGGAATCATGGTTGGCGCAGCGGATTTGGACGCGGGCCGCCCCTATTAGAACCCCGACTAAAAAAGCTAAGATTTTTGTATCCTCTGATCCATTTGCATATGTATTACCAGGGTGCCTAATTTGACATACAAATTCAATTTCGTGCTGGGAAATGTACAATCGTGTAGTATATTGTGTCCTAACGAAGCGAAAGAACCAAACAAGCAGTAATGATGGAACCCTTTTGTTCATTGACACTGGGCGGTAACGGCCTAAAAACAATATATCTTGTTTGCCATACGGAGGAGAGAAAATATTAGGGTGGGTGTCGATTTTTTTTTTTAAGATGGCATTACCACGTTGTTAATCTTAAATGGAATACACATACTCCTACTTATAAAAGCATTTTTCAAATGACATAGCAAAGATTTTATTTCAATTGTTGTAAGTTGTTTTGTTGATATGTTTCATCTTGTGTGGTAATTTTTTGTAATTTAAAATCATGCATCAGTGGCAGATTTTTTAAAAATTTTGTGCTAATTTTTTTGAGTTGGCAGCGTTTTTCTAGGGTGTCGTCGGTTTTACGTTAAACAACCTTTCTTTGCCTAAGACCTGTGGGAAGATAACTTTGAATGGGTTTTCAGGTGTATAAACCTTTCCATATTTCTCTTGCGAAGGACCAACACTGAATGCAAACTTTTGTCACACTGTTTTTCCTTTCAAAGGGTAGTTCTGCTTGTATGCAGATTGGATGGCACCAAAAATAGATAAGCATTGGTGTGAGTATTTTGGGTGGATGGAGATATTTAGCGCAAGAAATTTTTCAATCATCTAAAGAACATTTATCCTGGTTTGTACTACTGATCCCAGCGGGTGAATTCATATACCTAACCAGTACATAGGCCATTGACCTGCCAACTTACGAGCGGGTAAGATCAAAGAGAAAAATCAGACTAGTAATAGAGCATAAAGAGTGGAAAACTAAGTCAAGTTACATCCATTGTTATAGGCATGTGATCCAGCTTGATATGCTCTGGCTAATGTCGGTGTAGCGCATATTAGCTTTCAAGCAGCTATTTTGTGTATGCTTCTAATACCAGCCTTGTGCATAACTAGAAGAATTTCCTATTATAGAGTCCAACAGCCTATCTATTGTTTTCTATATTCTGTATGCATGTTTAAAGGTGCAATGAGAGATTTCCAAATAAACAGGTTGGCCCTAAAATGTTTTAACACTTAAGTTTACGGCCTAAGGGGGGGGGGGTCCACGCACCCAAGAAGATTTGTTTTTCGGCGATTTCTCAGCGTTGAAATATTTTCGAACTCTAATTTTTTCTAAATTAAACAAAAAAACAAACCATTAAAAAAGAAAAAATTACTAAAATTTTAGCCGTAATGAGATATTAGATTGCGGTCCAACAGGAGGGTGATTTTAAAAATAAAAATTAGCCAAACCCTGTTGCCAGAATATTTTTCTGCTTATGTGTATGTTCATATGCGTGAAAATTAAGTACATAATCGAAAAAAATCATTAACCCGTTAATGTGCTGCAAAGAAGCGATTCCATCATCATCTGCACGCCCATTTGCTGTACAAAACCTATGGCAACTAGACTGCACCCACAAAAATACAAGATGTACAAAATGGTTAAGTTTGTGTTAAATATATGTAAATGGTCATTCTAGAGCAGTATAAACATCAAAATGATTGCATGTGTAGTATGCTGTGGAAGCAGGGTCGCGAAAAAACAGCGAAAAAAGTTACTTTTTGATGCGATTTTGAACCGCCATTTCGAAAACAATGATTTGCCCATAATTGCAAGCGATAAACCAGAACTCATTTATATTGCAACTTTGGCCTTGTCTTATGCACCCGCAAAAGTGGTATGATGGTATGAGTTTTCATTTGAAAATTCCGTCGGGAAAGTGGTTTCCTTAGGGGGGGTTACATGGACCCCCCCCCCTTAGGCACCAACGTGAGTGAAAAACACCTTAGGCACGTTAAGTTGTTTACAAATCTGATTTTTGCACTGGTGTAAGCTTGCTTCCAAATATACCATCTGAAAGGATTATAGCTGAGAAAAACTGTTCGTTTGGTACAAAAAAATGTGAAATTTCTAATTTGCTGTAGGAGCAAATAATTCAGCCTATGTGTTCTATTGAAATTATAGCATATACAAATAACCTTTTGTTTTTATTTAAGTTATTTCGTAGACAAATAAAAGGTAGGGAACCTATGGAATGTCTAATATAAATCACTACATTATCACAGAAAATATGGGTGACTTGAAATATCTGGTTGCACTACCCTTAAATTAATTCCACATTCTTGTGTCATTATTTTCCCTTAGCATTATGCTTTAAATATCTATAATAAAGTTTCACATATTCTTATTAATATATGTCATGTCATTTTTCAGTTGTTGTATACAATTTTCATTGTCATTATCAATGTAGGTATCATGCCGATTTGTGTAGATATTATATAAGACCCTACATATAATCGGTGGATTGCAATTTGAACTATACTCCTGGTGGACGCACCGTGACCCCCCCCCCCATTGTGCCTTTGAACACTTGTGCCTCGGCACTGACACACTGCCCTTGTCGCCCCACCCCTGACACTAGTGAATAAACAAGGACAGGTGCTACTCAGATGCTTGTCCATATACTTGCAAATGAAAGTAACATCTTCTTGTAGAGCGTGGAGCAAGGGGAGTGGGTCAAACATCATCGGTCATGTCCACTACATCTCAGGTTGACACTTTGGTAGTTAGTATGGACCCACCACATCAATTGCAGGTAGTAGTGGTGTCAAATTGTTGTGTCACTTTTTCAATAGGGACCAATTAAGTTTACACAGGGATGTCAAACGTGAAAATTACTCCAATCATGTTGAACTGTATGCCATATTATCCTCTAGTCATAAGGATCCAAAAACATGTAGAGTTTGTACTTATATATGACCATTGGGTTTTAGAGTTATTGGAAAAATAGCTAAAAATGCAAAAAAGGTCAATTCAATTTGTACAGGGGGCAGGTGCTTCCAATTTTGTTAAAAATAAAACAACAAATTGTTCATCTAGCTTAATGTGTCAAAATAAGGAAAGTTTGCAGCATCTGCAAAGCAGAGTTATCAGGCTATGTGACAAAATAAGAGTCATGGGGCAACATATTCCAATTGGCATTGACCTTCTTTGACTTTATCTGGTACAGTAAACATTGATATTAATCAAAACTATTACTTTTGGGGAATCATCATTCCTCAGGCAATAATTTGCAAGCATTTAAAATTATAATCAGAGTAACTTTCACAGTTGAACCCTGTAGAAAATTGAGTGTGACCTTTTTACACTTTTTGCCATTCCATTTTTACCCATACCTTTTTGGAATCCTTGTGACTAGACGGACAATATGAATACATTTCAACATGATGGAGTAACTTTAAAGTTGACCCCTGTGTAAACTTAATTGGCCCTAATGACACCACTAACTACGTGCATTGATGTGGAGGGGTTACCATAAACTAACGGTTGTCCAAACTTAGATAGTCGGGCATGAGAAACTCCCTAAATAATGAGGAGTGAGTGGACGTGCGTATTAAAGTTTAACGACCAATCAAACACAATTGTGTTATATCGTGTCATTACATTTGTCATTTAACATTAAAAATATAAAACAACAAAGCAATATTAAAACTTCATTTTCAATTCAATATACCATTACAAAAGGATACAATCATACAGTGATGAACCAGAGGGCATAACCTATCAATGTATAAAACACGATAAAACCAACTAATTGCAAGATACACTTAGAAAACTATGCATCAATTAAAACAAGTTCAAAAGATATAACTGATAAATTTCTAACTATACAACATCATTAGACTGAGACAAAGGTCATCACTCGTCCATGTACCAAGCAAAAAACTTCAACTTCAAATACAGATTAATCGACAATCACATCAGAACACGCAAAACATTGAGAACCCCTTTACAGACCAAATAGATTGTATCATACATGTACATCTTTATAAATGGATCCAATACACTGGGACATTATGCCCAAACTGATAGATTTTAAATTACATACAACAATTATACAGTTAGAAACCCGAATACATGCCTATTTACTATTCACAAAAAAAATAACTAGGTGTGGTCTTACATATGTAAAATTATGATAAATTGTTGTTTTTCATGTTAATGATTTAAGCGACCAGGTACTAAAACGGTAATTACACAGAACACCTTAATACTCCAATTACACAGTCAAAAAACATTACACATTTATAAGATAATTCCGTAAATTTAAATACAACCCGTCTGTTCAAATAACAGACGAGTTGCCCCTTTTATTGCATTTTAGACATGAAGGGGAACAACATCGGGCCAATTTTAAACCCCGAACCCCCAGGGGGCCCCATTTAGTCGGCTTTTTTACGAAGAAGGGGAAACACAGCGAGCCAATTCTAAACCCCGACCCACAGGGGAGGAACTCCCTAAAATAAGGGACCCTATGATATTCTGCTCATGCTCTATTGCGGGCCAGAGAATTTAACCATCTTTCTCACCTACCTGGCTAGACGAATCATGATTGACATTCATAATCTAGTCTACCATCAATGAAATAAACAACTATCTGGGTTTGTCACAAGTTGCCATTTGCAAACTGGCTGAATGCAGTTTGGCAACTGCACCCCCAACAAAATGTCTACCAGGTCAGCCCCCTTCGGTTTATGCTTATAATTTTATGCATTTATTTTATTAACTGGAACCCACAAAAACATCAATACATTCATTCCTATTGGCATATGAATGCAGACATTTCACATTCTGTCTCGTTTGTATGAAAGTAAAGGCAGGGCAGGGTATTAATATTCACCCTGTAAAAGTAGAATTCAAGCATGCCGTATCCTATTGCCCATTACTGAATTAAGGTATCTTATTCACTAATTGTGAACTATTGCACTTACATCTGGGAATAAGTCAGTGAGATACTTGTGGTTAATTACACTCCTTGAGTTTGTTGAATTAGTTCAGCATGTAAAGAATACAACTAAAGCCATTTTTAGTGCCCCCCATTTCTTCCTTAGGATTCCCCATTCCCTTCCATGAACACCCAATTATTGTAACACACCCCATAACAGCACATGGCGCTACATGTACATCATATGTAAATGTTCACCATATCAGTTGGGAATGCAATTCAAGTGACAAAGTTCCCCCCAACAATTGGACCAGGATTCGGGGTATATTCAGGGAGTGCAGGGGGAGCACATGCACCATGTGATCTGCAGGTGCGAAAATACGTATTCAAAAAGTATGTTGAGATTGCACATAAATAAGTTGAACTATTGTTTAC
Source organism: Ophioderma brevispina (assembly GCA_023653785.1). Classification (NCBI taxonomy): domain Eukaryota; kingdom Metazoa; phylum Echinodermata; class Ophiuroidea; order Amphilepidida; family Ophiodermatidae; genus Ophioderma; species Ophioderma brevispina. The sequence continues at coordinate 16,208 of JAMKCH010061335.1, forward strand.
AATGTTCCAAAACCCAAGATTTTCCAACACCCCCCCCCGGCCACCCCCTACACACAACATAGACAGACCCCCCCTGACAGTGATCAGAATCACTATTTTTCTCTCTTTTCTCAGTACATTTTCCGGGATGATGCACACGTAGCACACTTTAAAACAGTGAGATGAGATCTGAGCCACAAAATGATAGTGCAAGACCATAAATTTTTGAATTTGTCTCATGTGGTTGCCTATTAATGATTTTTCTTTTCATTAATGTATTTAAGTATTACAAGAGAACGGCATGTCCAGCTCAATTGGGTGGCGTGTGTATATAGGTACCCCAATAACCACTAACAATCAAGGTTATTATAATCTCAAATCGTGGTTCTGTGCCAAAGTGCTGGAGACTTTACAAATTAATAATTACTAGACAGAAACATTCAACTTGGAGGCAGCAGCTTTCAAACAGCGCCAGATTGCAAACATTCAAACACACTACACGAAAACACACACCGGATGGGTAGGATAGTGCACGCTTTCATGGTTTATTTTCCCATTCAAAGGAACCATGGAGAAAGTGGCATTTCAGGTTTTAATCAATATATGTTCTAAATCAAAAATCCCAAATGGAGTTCCGAATTAAATCCAGCAAGTGGACCACTGAAATTAGAACCGAGGACCATTTGCTCTAGAGGTAAGCTTGTACCGCTAGACCACGCACTTCCTCCCCATCTGTAATATAATGAGGTCACAGGTTCGATTCCCATAGAGGAGCACATTGTTAATTTATTTTCGAGTAAGAGTAAACATCAGACAGAGTCAGTGATTGAAGTAGGTGAATAAGGAAAAATAGTTAAAGTACCTGAGGCTGAGCGGGAGAAAAAATATGTGGAGCATGGATGCCGAGTTGTCAATTGTGATTTAACCAATCTATGATATTTTTTAATCCCTTTCAACAACGAAACGAAAACTCTTTATAAAACCTTAGCTAATATGTGTATAGAGGAAACAGTAATATTTCACTATAATACTAAAAGGTTCCCAGTTCAACGATCTTTTCTCTGTTAAATTATTTTAGCAAAATCTAAAGCAAAACCGTAGATTTGGCATGTTTGTTGCTTGCAGTTCTTGTATAATAATATTTGCCCTGTGGGGAAATACAACTGGGTTAAGAGTAATGGAGAATGAATTTGGGCCATAAGTACCTGCTTAAATGTTATTTGGCATAACAACATAAGAACCATAGGATCTAACTTCACTTTCAATACTTCTACTTTTTTCACAACACATTATTAAACACTTACCATATTTGGATGCCTAGCAGTCCATTGAGCAACCCTGTTTCTTCTGATGATTTTCAAGATGATGAAGTTTGATGATAATGACCCTCAGCTACCTCAAGAAGCTGTCCAGCCTGTGCTCTTCAACCCTGGCTGTGTCTACTAGGTTACTTTAACATACTTGTCTTATTTTTTTTGAACAATAAGTAGGGTTGGGGTCAAACTCCTTCATGTAGCCATTATCAAGCACCTATCAACCACAAAATTACAGTAACAGTACTTAATTAAATGATGAAGTGTGTCACGTTTTTTTTTGTGGGGGGGGGGATGGGGGGTCAAAGTGATTTTTTTAGGGGGAACAATAATTTTGGGAAAACTTCCAGCATTTTGTAGATTTCTTAACATTTTGGGCCCAAAATTGCTAATTTTGCCCAATTTTTGTGATTTGTTGCCTGAAATTGCTGATTTCTGCAAAAAATACATATTTTTCTTCTGGCCAGGGGGAAATTAGAGGGAAATTCCCCCCCCCGGCCCCCTGCCCAATGGCTACTAAATGTGGGTTTGGCAACACGTACTACCGCTTTTGATAGTCGAATTAGGATCCTGTGTGCAGGACAGTAGATGGTATATTGTGGCATGCCCAAATCTTTGGTCTCTTTCCATATTACTAATTTGAGGTAATAAGTTAGACTGTATGCCATTGATTTGTCATCACAAAGTATTTTGCTCCTGTGATAACCCTTTGCAGTGGTTGTAGCCATATGGGAAAGGAGTGCAAGCACCCCCGAAACAAGATTACCAATTGGTTCTTTTGAAACTCACAGATCATTAATATGGGCCTTGGGTCAGTGCGTCTTCTGACCAAGTCTGGTGATTAGAGCAATTTATTGGTGGCACAATAAGAATTTACAGATTTTCAAAGAATGCCCAACTTTAATTGGCCCACGTTGGCCTTTGACCCAAATCTGTAAAGACAACATACGTGCTTTGTCAGTGGTCTTCTGACAATTTCAGTGCAATGCGGGCGCCAAGTGTTTGGCAAGACTTTTTGGCAAGTGTAAACATATAAACATACCATAGATAGAGTCACACATTGCCATCACAGATAGTCTTCTGAGACTAAAAAAAAATTTATGAAAACTCAGTCAAATCAGCCATTTTTTTTAACCCTATGTACCTTACGATAGGAAATGACTTTTCTGACTGGGCTTTTGCCCTAGAACCACGAGGTTGCCTACGCACTTGCCTTTTGTTGGCAGATGTCAACCATGCTATTCTTTCACATCACTTTCTCACAATTCATGATGTGTTATGCCTAATTGTGGCAAAGTCATGTTCTAAATGCTAGCAAACCATCGTCTACCAATGCAGTATGAACCCACCATCTGTCCACCTTTTCTTCCCCAAACTAAATGCTTAGGCAAAACAAAAAAAATCATACTTGTGCTATTTTTCCACCACATTAACCTTGGATCTTGGTCTGCATCCCAGTTGAGAGTATCTAGTTATGGCTCGCTATTAATCTGACCCATTTCTCATTGGTGATTCACATTTTAACTGATATCTAATCTTACCATTATTCTTTCTGAGTCCATGATAGTGTTCAGTCTGTGTGCTATAGTCACTACTGTGCAGTCCTGAAATTTGGTTCGATTGTCCTCTTTAATCAGAGCATCCGTCCCTTTATGCAATTAAACACACACCATAAGCGCTGTTATCTCATCTCTAATGCTAAGTTCAATGACCTTGATAGACATCTGTACCACACAGTGGACCTATTGGTCTGTGGACATGATTTAAGATACCTAGAGTGCAAAGGTTCAGTTTACTACCTTCTATCACTACGTGGGTCATTGGAGTGTGTACTGAGAATGCGAATACACCAGTTTTGTTCCGTATGCTTTGCAATGCCTGATGAAAACCTGGCTGATTTTGAAAGATTTTGAGTTATCAATTTGAAGTTGAGATATTTGCCTGGTTTAATTTATCTTTGTCATATGTAAACTGTTAATCTCTTCTCCACTTTTAAAACAACAACTTTCAACACTACGTAGTAGATTTTCTGTTAGACTAATTATAACACCAATTAAACAGTTTTTCTGATATTCATCTTCAAAGTATATGACCTGTTCATTGAAATCCTAAAAAAACAGCTGAACCTAATACTTGGCTTGTTTTGAACTCATTTGAATGCATTTTTCATACTGATACCGAATGTTCATGAAAATCCAATTTTGTGAAATTTTGGGGAAAATTGGACAAAGATGGTCACCACGCGTCTGCAGGCCCAAGGGTTTTACTAATCCTAATGCAGGCGTGTCCTGGCTGGGTCTTGACTCACCATATTTGATCAATCCACATTTGCATGAAGCAAGGTTCTTATTATTGCCAATTTGTGCAACCTGACTGTGTTTATTAGAACCTAGTTTGTGTAAAACGGGTCCACATTGAACATACTTTTGAGCCATGTGAGATTTTAAGATACTATCACTTTATTTGAAATCCTTACTACTTCTATATTAAGATGGACATTGATTAAATAGGTGCATATAGCTAAATCAATTGATTGATATTACTTTTTGTTACCAGGAAACTGCCAGACTTACTTGATTTGAACTTAATAACTAAGTTTAAAAACCATGATTAGCAGGGACTTAAGCAAGAGAGAGACCGGATAGGGAAACCATAGGTACTTTTCATGGTTCTCTCATAGGTGGTAGAAGGCGTTAATATAAGCAGTTATTCCCATATCTGTTCCCACAACAGCACAGGATGCCCTAGCAGAAGAAAGCATCTACCACTTCGCATTTTATGAAGCCCAGCCTTCAATACACTCACTCCACTTGGCGGCATTGGTTTCCTTGTAGGCTCCCTGTGCCCTTCCCAATTTTGCAGTTACACACACTTGCGATTTCTCGAAAAAAAAAAAAATTGAAAAACCTATTATTCATATTCTTTGAATCATCCCATTTTTTTCCTTGTTGACCTATCACAAAAGCATGCATCCTAATTACAAGGATAGTCCCCATATATCTTGTTTTTATGGTTATGATGAGAAGTTCTTAGACAGTTAAAACGATATTAAACAAGAAATTGACAACCTATTCATATTCTTTGATCATCCCATGTTTTCCCGTGTGAACTATCAAAAAAGCATGCACACCTATTACAAAGGGAAGTCCATATATTTGTTTTAGTTTATTGTGAGGAAAGCTCTTAGAAGTTAAAACGATTATTTGAAACAAGCCAAAAACTTCATTGGAACTTCATGATATCTCTGACTTTGACAGCAGTAGATTTACCCAATAAAGGTCCACCATGATTTCCACCCATTATGATTTCAAATGATCTTCAACCCAATCTTCATACTCTTTATAAAATTGACAAAAAATAATTGACCTCAAATGAACCCTTTGACTCAATTAGACATTCTTCATCAAGCAATCACATGTGGTTTCGGAATGAACCTTTTATAAATAATGAGTATTAATATGAAAGTATTTGGCCTTTAATGGACTGCAAACCTTTGAACCCATCATCAATTTCATATACCTCCAAGTTTCGTGGAAGTTAGTCATTCCATGTTTTTGATCTACATCAGAGAGAAGGTTCTGTTTCAGGGAAATCTTAATTTGGAATGACAACAGACACAGGCAGACGAAGACAAGAAAGCAACCATGCAAGATCTCTGGGGCCTAGAGAGGAGGAAAAAGGCCAGGGTTGATTTTTAAAACACACAAAACAAGGAAGGCTTCGTAGTTGACTTCAAATGTCAAACACTCAAGATTGCGTGGTTCATGAAAGTATTTGATGTCCAAAGAATGAGATTTGCAAGTTCACAAAAGTAGTTGTTTTTTAAATCTACCTAGATACTATATTTATGTCACACTCTAGACATCTGAATATAAATATGGACTCAAGGGAATAACTTTTACGAGATGATGTTGAGACAATTTCAAGAATGAGCTTTAAAATTTAAAGGTGCATTGCGTGATCCTAGCACATTCATTTTTGTCTCTGATTCACTATACTATCCTCAAGAAACAGGTTTATTTCCAAAATTTCTGTTTGATTCTGATGTTGCGTTTGATGTTATGAAGCGAATTAGTTGTATCGCGCTGGCCCCATAGGCCACTGTGTTGTAATTTCTGTCTGTTTACGGGCAGAAAATATGACATTACAAATTTCTTAGGTAGGTGAGGAGTTGGACTAAGAGATCGAATTTGCATGTATGATTAGGCATACGCAGGCCAAGGTTCATGACACTACAATCTCAATTTCTTTGAGGTAAATCAGGGACAAGTAGGCAGTGGCGGCACAAATTATTTTTTTCTGCCCCCCCCAGCCGTACGAAAAATGGGGATTTTGGCACAATTTGGCGATTTGGGGCCAAATTTGGGCAAATTTTTTATTTTTTGAAATTTCCAAAATTGGTTAAAATCTCATCATTTTTGATCATTGCCACCCAGAATTTTACTTTTCCACAGGAACCACTAACATGCATGCAAGTCTAGAGGTGGAAGATCTTCATGACCATATGATTTTGAGACAGTCCTGGGATTTTCAGCTTACTCTTTTTTTGAAACTGGACTATGACTACAGGTATAACTCTATGTACATGGAATCAACACTTACACGGCCTTGGTTGATTGCTAATAGCACTCATCCCCAGAATCCCACATTTTACTGGAAGTGGTCAAAATTTTTGTATCTAAAAAAACTACTGTTTTTTTCTCATTACCCTGTGAAATCTTATGGCTAAAGGCTGTTTGGTTTTTGGTGTTTTAATCACAAATGGCGCCCATTTTGTTGACCCATATTAAATTTACATATAACTTGGGATACAAAATCATGTTTTTTTAGTCTCTCACATCAAAACTGGTTTAAATATTGGCACATACTTACAGGTAAGGTGATGTTGGGTGATGACCATCTATCAAATGAAAACATTTATATACGTACATCGGCCATCCCCCTTTACATCCCCGTCCATAGTACAAGATGTTTCATTGGTTCATTTGGCCTAATTAAAAATGAACCATGTGGGGAAACCAGAATCTGTTTCTAATCATACGTCTATACAAAAAGACAATCTAGAATTGATTACCTGTCTCACACCACCATGATTTGAACCCGTGTACTCTTGTACCACAGGTAAGCATTGGATACAAGTCTCTCTTGAACTTTGTAAAAAATATTAAGATCAGTTTCCTAGTCATATTCAATCAGCATAAACTGCATTCAAAGGAGTACAAACAGCCAAGTTTTAGGTCAGCGCTTTTTAGAATGCTTCCCAAATGACCACAGGTCATAAGGGAAGCTGTCGCAAAAACCCTGACTCAATTGTTTAAACCTAACAGAATCTACCATGTGGAAGGTTTAAGTGTGCAATGTGATACCTTGTTAGGTAATGTTTGTCAAACCAAGTTCGATCAGTTCATAATGGAATGGCACCGTGAAAAAACATTTGGTGCATAGATTCAGACATGTCAAACTGCGTCTCAGTCCCCATTTCAAATTTGACATTTGGTCATGACTCACATATTTCAATATGTTCTCAGATACAGTTTAGTCATAGCCCATGTCACCCCACTGCACTGATTTAGGTCCAACTAAATTTCCATCGCATAAAACTCTATCACAACATTGCCATTCACTTTAGGTACACGAACTTCTGTCGTTTTGGGACTCCTTAGTAGAAGTACTTGAACTTATCAAAAAGGTAAACTGTGTACCACCTATACCAAGATCCCAACTTTAAACAGCCAAGATATATTAAATGGGCATGGCTAGCATGTGTTTGTCCAATATGAGCCTGCCAAATGCATATTTTTAAAATTTCTGATACCCTTTTAAATGACACAAAAATTCACCATGAAACAAAGATCAAATCCATTATTACAAGGAGCCTGATGATTGAAATGTGAAATCTCATATTTTAAAGAATTATTACCCCCTTTTTGGGTAATTTTTCATTTTAGGTGCACAGAAGTCAATTTTTCATTTCTAGTCCTGCAGGTATCCAAACTGATTTTTCATCAAATTTTTGTTATTAATTTTCAAATATTTTGAGTTTCTTAGATGTGGGGTGTTAGAGAAATAAAAGTGATGAGCTCAAATTCATAACAAACAGTTCTGTTTTTAGAATAAAGATATGATTCGTGCCGGTATCCGCTACTCAATCTTTGACTGCCCATCCATAGGCACGATATTGATAGGCCCAACAACATAATCCTATCTTTTTTCTCATTCTTATTTAGTTTTTGTCGTTTTAATCACGAAAATATTTTATTTCAATAAAATTAGTTAAAAAGGCAAATATTTCCCCTGCTGTCAAAAATGACCAACGTAGTACTAGCTGCGTGCACGCGTAACCTTATACACGCGCGCATAAACACTTCGCGACGACGCACCATCTAATTGTCTCATATAAATCGGCAACACCAATGATTTGTGTGTTTTGCTTACTAAACCCCGCCCACTGATAAGAATTAGTAATTTCAGAATTCCAGGGGGATAGATTAGGGTAAATACTGAAATTTTAAGTTTTCCCATGCTAAGACATCGGTGTTCAGTATGGTCAATAAAGTGCTAGCACTAGCACATTACACAAAATATGAAATTTCTTCATTTGTCTTGCAATGATATCCAGGCCATGGAAGACTGATATATACTTACCATAAACATACCCCAAACCGATGGACATTAATATGATGTTAAAGACATCCAGGTACTTGTAGGCTAACTTTAAATGTGCCTAACTTTAATGTTGGCATGCAATGTCCATGGGATAATTAATGACGGATAAAACATCAACGGCATGAAAACCCACACAGCAGGTTTGCGCTCTTTCACATATCTGAATAGTTAAATCCCTACTGGGCAAAGCACAACTTTTCACATTAACTATTCCCCTATCCTATGTATTTCTTTGAAAATCCTTTACATACTTCACTGCAAAGTCTACATCAAGATCTTTAATCATATGTACACATGTTCTCCACAGATTCCCCATCTTGTTTTACCCATGACATTTCAAAATGAGAAAGTCCCGAGTTGCTAATGGTGTACTTTATTCCCTATTGAGCTATTTAACCAACTGCTGATATTTACTGTCATATTAATTCCTGGGAGAAGGCTTAGATAGTTTACAAGACAGCGTGAACGCATCAGTAATAATAATACACGCATGTCAAATGATGTTTTTCGATTTATGTCAATCAAGGTAAGATAATGCCAAGTTTGGACGATCCTGATACATCTGCTCCGGTGTCCCCCAAGGACCCCAGGGCTGCTACGACCTTAGTGAAAAGCAACAATTTATGTCATCGGGGTCCTACCGGGGGAATTAATCCAATCTTTGTTACGTACAAACCCGACTAAGCCTTCGCCATCCTTGCAGCACTTTTCGGTTTCCATACTCGCTGGGAGGCATGTGCATTGGTCTTCAAAGTCTAATTTTTTCTACTGACTATAGTCAAATATTTCAAATCAGATTTCACTCACTTGATGTCAGTATGCTGCTGTCTAAAAGCACTACAATTAGCTTAGTTTTTCCTTCCTATATGACATTTTTACTGCACTAAATTGATTGTTGTTTTTCTTAACGTTTATAAGGGGGCAGACTGATTTCCGATAATAATTCTGATGTTTAGACACTCTGCATGAGACCTGTAATGTGTGTATCCAAGTCTGTCTTTTGTCCAGACATTTGTTATTTATATTGAAGGACATTCATTAGCCTGATTGCTCAATGGTGGGGGGACTATGTTACATTAATAAGAACAACATTACCGAGCCTCGTTTTGAATAACAAAGAAAAACCCGCGTTTTCTTATTTTACACTCTTTCAGTCTTGCATTTTGGTATTATTCATAATTAAAAGATCATCCTATTTTGGAAAATGAAATATTAAGTTTTTCCTACAGTATGTCTTTTAGGAATAAAATGTGAATTCTAAGTTAAAGAGACATAATCTATGCTGCATTATGTTTCTGGTTGAAAGGCAGTCCGTAGCCCGGGGGTGTGGGGTATTGTGGGGACATTGTGCACACTCAAGCTCTTCAATTCGATGAATTAGTATTGATTAATACAATTGCATTACTCATTGCTGGTTTTATTGTCGTTTTCCTCATGCTGCGATGATGCTCTGCCCGTTACCCCCCACTTTCAGAATTTGGGAGACAACGGTGACAAAATTTGGTCAACCAGCAAGCGCAGCGAGCCGAAAAAATTGGTTTTTGGTACGCAAAGGTCCACTTTCTGGCAATCCGCACCCCCACATAAATTCCCGGCTACGGCCGGATTGAAGAGCTGAGTGTGCACAATCTTGTCCCTCAAATTAGATCAAAATTATCCCACATTACAGAAAGATAAGGTCTACCTCTACCATTTGTTTGTGATGTTTTTAGCACGCATTCATCTGTTTGACTTAAGCTTGAATTTTAGGGACACATGGAACCCAGAATAACTAACTTGTTGTATGTGTGTATGTCATATGTTTTTTGCTCTAGCTGCTGTCTCATAAAAATATAACAAAGGGATATACTTAATGAAAAAATCAAACTGACTAAGTTACACAGAGCTTCACGCAGCAAGTGTGGCATCACTGAGTACAGTTATGTTCATTTCATGGATTATCCATCAATCCTAAACTATTATTTATATCATAAAAATTGTGCCTTAGCTGACATGTCCTTCATGTAGATATGTCCCAAACAACAGAACCTACATTCAAGGGATTAGCAGCGATTTGCTTATCAAAAACATAAAAAAATCATCAAATTTGTATTTTATATTTTTGTTACTGGCATGGATTTTGAACATAACCTGCAAGTGGTTGGCTTGAATCCGTGTATTAAAGACAAGGCGGTACTTTTTATCTGATTCTTCTTAATTTTCTATACGTGCGTAACAAATCCGACTTGCGATCAAAAAGCCTCTCCCAAGTATATCACATTTTCAGCGTGATTTGTGTCACCCATGGTCAATACCGTTTGACCTCAACACAGACATTATGATCTTGCTTCTTACTATACTGTGTAAAACCCACAATCCGCTGTTTAGTGTCAATTTTTAGACGCCGTCGCTGTATGCTATTGGGGAAAACGGTATGAAACATTTCTCAAATACTTCATTTTTCACAATTGGTGTTGTTTCTACACATTTTAAAGCAGTTATATGGAATTGTTAACACTTATCCTGCTGTATAAGTTTAAAAAATGTAATTTCCAAATTTTTTCGATTCTCTCGCCTTATTGCTGCTAAGCCCTTTTTAAACACTGTGCCTTGTTGTAGATGTGATAAGGAGAAATGAGATTGTGTTGTGAGATACATCTTTAGGCAAATCATGCCTTACCAGAAGATCCACAATGACCCTTACAATCAGTGGGGCACAGAAATCTTTTCGGTGGGGGCCAAACTGGGGGGCAAAAGTGAAATATTGGGGGGGGCAAAAGTGAAATCTGGGGGGGGCAAAATATGAAAAATTTGAAATTTTTCACCAATTTTGGCCAAATCGACTGCTTTTTGGCCCAAAATCAATGAATTTTGCCCGAAAATACCTCATTTTTTCTTGCGACGGTGGGGGGGGGGCAACTGGGGGGCCAAAGAAAAAAATTTGGGGGGCCAATGCCCCATGCCCCCCCCGGCGTCGCCACTGCTTACAATTAGCCTCAACAGGCATACCTCAATGAGTTGAAGTGGCTAGTGACTGCTAGAGGAGTATGGACTTAGGTGTTCAATTTTACCGATAAAGTGATTTTATAAACTATTTTGATCAGTAATTATATAGAAAACTAATATTTGTACAAAGGTTACTTTTAGATATTTATAGTACAATCTAACTAGAAGCTTTTCCTTTTTTGCTTAACCATGTTAAAATGAACCACCTTGTGGACAACTGAATTAAACTGTTTGGGTGACAGGAATAAATGGAATAAGTGCAACATTATACATTTTTTGCTTAACTGTGTTAAAATGAACCACTTTTTAGACAACTGTATTGTATTCCACATATGTTAATTAGAGTAACCAGCTGTCTCTAAGAACTAATGCATATTAATTGGTTTTTTTTTTAAGTCCCCACAACAAAAACATCCCTATTAGACACAAATGTCCCCATGAAGTATATAATATCTGTACACACATGTCCACACACCTTTACAAACACACCCACACACACCATACACATATATTCTTCAAAATACACATACATGCATAAAACCACATACCCACACGCACTGCACACACAACACACGCATAAACCCTCATACAAACACACATGCTTATATCACACTCCCCAACATTACACACAGGTATATATTACGTGCCCATATGTCAAAGTATTGCCCCAGTAAAAGGCTAGACTACCTAGCCACCAAGGTAGCCAGTCATTTTGGCCTGCAGGTGAGGAAGTACCATTATGGTCAATGAACCATATAATAGGAGGATCTAGTCCCTATCACCTTCATCTTAACCACAGCAGCTCGGCAGCAGCTCACCTCCTATTATGGGCAGGGCTTTTCTCGCTTTCACACCTGTGGTCCACACACTGCTTTAATAAAACAGCGATTTCTGATTTGGCAAGATTGACAAGTTGCTGTCGTAACTTGATTATACTACATCAAGTCAGGTAATTGGGTTGACACCTTATGCAATATTTTACTACGTCTTTCAAGTAGTGCTCTTGCTACCATCTCACGCTTCCTACACAGAGGTGTAACTAGACTCTTCTACCAAGGGGGCAGCTTGGGGCGAGTTTTAGTCATTGGAGTGGGGGCTAAGGTTGAAATTCTTTTCTAATTAAATCAACAGATTGTCAATAATAATGGCTTTTCTACATGAAATCCATACTCCCCCTTGGAATTTAGTCTGTGAAATTTCAATGTAGTTTTCCTAGTGTATTCTATTTGATCGCCATACTCCCCTGTGTAAGACATTACCTAACCTTCCAATAAGGGTTGGTATTTCAAATGATGTTAACCTATGGCTATTCTCTTGATATCATACTCCGCCCTGTAACAAACTTACCTAATCTTGTCACAGAGGGAGTGTGTAATTTCGATTAAGTTATCCTATGGGGCTTTCTTTGATATCCAACTCCTTCTGTGGAAAACTTTACCTAACTCTTCCAAAGAGGGTGTGAGTATTTCAAATATTTACCCTATGGGTATTCAATTTTGGAATCCATATCCCCTGTTTTTTTGTTTTTTTTTTATTTTTATTCGGACATTTGTCCTGGATAACCCAGAGACCTTCTACAGGAAGCTTATTTCCATTGGGGTCATTTACCAGGGCAAAAATTGGGACAGCCATGGGTAAGCACCTTACTCTTTTCAACACTGACTGATGTGCATGCACAGGTATGACTTCTGTACTGGGACTGACAGCTTAACATCCCTTCCGGACGGGGTCTTCTCCGGGTTCATTTGCCAGTCCCAACTGAACCATTGGGAGAGCAATTTCAAATTTAAATCGATAGCTCTTGTCCAGATTTCACCCAATTAATTCCGAAAGTGGTCCGGCCGGGATGGAAACTGGGGACCTTTCGCAACAAAGGCTATACCCCTAACCAGTGGGCCACACTCCTCCCCAACACCCCTGGAAGTCTAGGGGGTGTTGATTTTTTTGCTGCGCCACAGAATAAATACAGTATCCACACCTGAAATTTTAACAACTTAGTTCCTCCAGGTAACAAGGATGAATCCTTATTATTCCTTCCTGGAAATGGCCACGCACACAAGTATTTAAAAAATGTGCACTTGGCCATACTCGAACCGTCAACCTCGTGTATCACATAAAACCTGTAATTTTTTTATGTACCTTTATCTCTTTTACTGCATAAAATTACCAAGGAAAAGGCTGTGGTTGTTTTGATTGTTAAAATTGATTTATTTTTTTTATTTTTTTTATATTTTGGCCCCTGTAGAAGCTTAATTTAATCAAATATTCCTATATTTCCCTCAAATCCTATCTCCCCCGCTAGTATAGAAATAGTTGATGGAGGGTACCCAACTAGAGGGTATATACTAGTTCCCCGCTATATACCCTATAAGTTAGGTTATGATCTTCATGTAAAATTAACATTCTAAATGGGGTACATCTGTTTGTGGTACGACAAACACTTCCGTTTGTTTGGAATCAGCAAAAACTTTGAATCAATCATACATCCTTTACACAGGAGGGAATTTACTGCTTAGATCTAATTCAAACTTGAAAGGAAATGTTTCCCAGTCCAATTTCTAGTTCTGTTAAAACTCACAACACCTGATTGGTGTGTAGAATTGAGAAGCAACAAAATTTTAATATATATTTCCTTGGTTTGTCCCATTAAAATAGCAGCACAGCCTGGCAACCACTTAACAAGACCACCTAACCAATCGTTTGAAGCTGTTCAGAGATTTGCATGTCGGATCATTTCGCTAGTCTGGAATTTTTTTCGTAAACATGGCGGACCTCCTTTTCCAAACTTCCCTGCCGTCTCTGAGGCTCGGCCGTGACTTCTTTGCGTCTGTCATGTGTCTTCAAAACTCTGCTGGTCTTCCTTGACCTCCCAATTGGGTTTTTAACTCCTCCTCTCATGCAACTCCAGATGTAATTCATTCTCGTGCCTTATCACCATTCAGTCACCTCACCTTTGTAGAGAAGAAGTTTTTCCACCATGGGCCCAAGTTGTGGAATGATCTGACTGGAAAAATGTTGTGACTGGTGCCTCCTTTCTCGATTTCAAGGCAGATATTAGGACACTCCAGGTTAAGTGTTTTATCATCCTCTTTTGTTTTGTATTTTTACATATTTTTTCTTTCATTTTAGTTCCCTTGTGTTTAGTTTGGGTGTTAAAAGTTTTCCTTTAATTTAGGTGCACTATTGAGCTCTTGCCTGTGCTTTTAGCCACATTAACTAAATAAAAAATTAAATGCTTTCTTACCAATTTCCATTGGGGAGGATAGTTAATGGGTCACCACTGATAGTTCAGGGGCTCCACCACTTTTGACACAACTCATTTGGATTATTTTTCAACTATCTCATTGTGCAAATTTGATGAAATTCATTGCGGGCAACTACAATCTTTCATAAAAATCTAGTTTTAACAAGTCTTTCTAGGAGAAATAGGCATATAGAGGGTGACTATAACATAGAAATCATGACTTTTGTATGCAATATGCCTTATATGGCAAGATTCCCACATGGATTTTTTTTCCAGAGGGTAATAGCTCTTGGCATGTCCCTACTTATATCAGTTGTCAAAATTGGTGTCGCAGTGCTTTACATTGGCTCTAAAAATTAAAGAGACGATTTACATGGAGTCAAACAGCTTGTTGATGGGGGCACGGGTCCATTGCGTTTTAAAAAGTAAATGTAGCATGTGGTCTTGATTAGCAATTGGTTAGAATGTTGTCTTGATTTAGCCAAACATAGCAGTGAAACTAACTTCTTTCCATAGCCATACACCTACAAAATTAGTCTAGAGAGTCATGATGTGTATATTAGGTCAGAGTTGGTAAACCTGTTTAGATTTTATTAACTGTCGATAAACTAATAGAGCATGTCCCACTTCTATGTAGGTCTCATTCCTCTAAAAGGCATTCTTTCCAAATTAGGTCGGTCGGAGGGTACACATAAATATGGCTTCAGTTAGGTTTCAATTTTGTTTCAATTGACACTTTGTTTTGGGAGTGTGCACACAGTTCATGGTTAGAGGAGAAGTTAGAGTTACAGAAATGTAATGGAAAAAAGGACTTCAAAAAAACAATCCACTAATAAAAGCAGCCCTTGCATGGATAAAAATCATAAAACATAAAACCCTTTTGAAAAATCCATACCCGCTTGTGAAAACTTAATTTTTGAGACTACCACAGGGGGAGTAGATAGCGTTCCAAATGGAATTAGCCCATGGGGTAACTTCATTTGAATTAGACAATGTGAAATACAGACAATGTGAAAGATATTTGTTGCAACTCCCAATATAATGCATCTCATTAAGTGCCCATTTCCATCCGCGGAACCTTGTACCAGAGTGTGTTCATTTTATACAAAAAAAATTTTTTGTTCGTTCGCATCGCTCGTTCGTTCGTTTCGTTCACATGTTTTAAAAACTTACAATACAAAGAGTACATTTTAAGTGTGAAGTTAATCTTACAGAAATGGTAGAAGAAATCAAAGAACAAAAAACAGCTGAGGCACTGATGTTTGAAATTGCACGGAACAAAAGATGCGGATTTTCAATAGTAACTGTGCCACACTTGTCACCTGCCCGGACTATAGTTGACAAGATCACGAGAAGGTAAGTTTCTTAGTATTAACATTCCGATCTTAAAGGTGCATTCGTGATTTTAGCACCTGTTTTAGTCATTGACACAGGATCCTTGTGAGAAAAGCTTATTTTCAAAATTTGAGCTGATCCAATCTTGCGGTTTTGTGTTAGGAGAAATGCTAGTTTCCCACAGTCCATGGCTACTGTGCTGTAATGTCCTGGTCCGTTACGGACAGAATACAAAATTGTGAATTTCTTACAGATGTGCCGAATTTGCACGTAGGTGGGCAACGTGGAGTACTAAGGCTCACGTTCAGTTGATATAAATCTCTGCAAAAATTTTGTAGGTAAGTCGGGGGAACGAGTATGTGGATCACGAAATGTCCCTTTAAACTGATTGTAGGTTTTACTGACTTGAGGATGGTATTAAGTTCCCTGATTGAAATGGGCATTTAACAAGATGCATCTGGGGGATCACGCAAACATCTATTGGTTTTGAAGTCTTCCATGGGGGAGTATGACCGAAAATGAATAATAGCCTATGTATAATTTTTTCTTTTTACAGCTGGCCTATATTTAAAAATTCAGGGGCTAAAAACAATTTCAAATGTTCACATCTCAGTCGTGTAAAGGAGCATTTAGCATTGTTAAGCTCCTCATTTCCTCCCATGGCTCACACCATGGCTTAAAACTTTAGTATCATCAACCCCTTTCATTAATAGCTTATATCAGCATGTTTAGTGGCTAATTCTTTTGAAAAGAATAATCAAAGGTCGCTGTGGTTTTCGGCTTCACTTCAATTAGTTTAAGCATGTTGCCCTGAACCACCTAAAGGTTGAATGTTATCACTCCACTGATTTTGTTTTATCATTTTGAGTTCTTTCTTAAACTATCCTTAACGACTGTCCATTTTGGTCTTCTCGTCAGACACTTTTGCACAGGCAATCTGGTAAAGGGTGTTCCAGCGTTGACTACCAAAAAGATTTCATTTTTCTCCAAGCAGACTCGCGAGTGGACTTGTAATTGAAGAGATGGAGAAAATGTGTACAATCCATACATAAAACATAAAATTTTGAGACAATTTTTTTGGGTGTGTCTCACCTCCAAAAATGCACCCGTTTTTCATGAAAATCGACCATATTGCTATATATAAACAGGCCATCAAAGTAACTAAATATCCCTTTTCCGACTAAGCAGCAATTATCTATCCCGATTTTTCAAACACACTTTACAAATGTCTTACGGAAAGTGTGTTTCTTTATATTCTATGTCAGGAAGTATAATAATACATCTCAGAGACAAGATTATTTTGTTTTCCAACAAAACATTTCACAGTCTTTTTTTATGTCAAATGAATAAGCATGATGATAAATATGGTTTTATAGTGGTTTCGTTGCAACGAAATGTCACTTGGTCATTTTACCGGAATTTTCAGCAGTAATAAAGTTTATAAATGACGATCCTATATTTTGCCCTCGTTGTAAATCCAGGGATCTCCCAAAAGTCAACGCTTTACGTACACTTTAAATAGATATAAGAACTTTTCATTATAATATTATGTCAGTTATTGGAAAAACCGTTTAATTACAAATAGAAGGATTCGGGTACCTTCCTGACGGAAGGAAATGACCGTAAAAATGAAAAGGAATGTCTTAACCATGCACAATACTGTTGTGATTATCTTCCATTTGGGAAGAGATTTGAACTCAATTAATTGGAACTTCATAATCATTGTAAAAAACATTGAAGAAGAAGTTATGCAATCTTAAATCGCCCCATTTCTTTTCAAGTGATACTAGGCTTTATTTTACATTGTAGCTGTGATCTTCTCTCCTCAAAGCAAAAAACACGGATATTTTTTTTTTTGCCCCAGAACTGCGCCATTGCAGCAGATAGTGGCCGGACCAACTGGAATAAAAGAATGGACATCTATATTAATATTGTTTAACTAGTAAAAGAACAAACAAATTTTGACAACACTATTTAGAAAATTGCTACGAAGTATATATAGTGCAGCTAATACTGTTTAGCGTGTGAGTACACAAGCTTAAAATGCATTCAAAATCATGAAATCTGACACGCCCTTGCTTTAAAGTACTTTTCTTTCTCACCTTTCCATAACCTTTTATTCCCTTTTCTTACCAGTCTTTATTGCTTTCATCATACACAACAACATATCAATATTAAAAATGATTAAAAATTACAAAGAGGGAAACCCTGCTCACACGTTTGGATCGGTGCGCACGTTGTGGTTGCCGGTTTTTGTTCGCGTTGTCAGCTATAAGCGTGCTGCGTGAAACTGTGGCGGTTACGCACCTCATATCGCGTTGGTATTTTGACTCCTTAAAAAGCCCGTTTATTTTCGGAAAAATAACAGTTTAAAATTAGTCGGTGACCCCTACTTTTTTTTTCTGCAGTAATCGACCAGATTTGTTAGTGCGCAACTTTTATAAAATGGAACAAAAGTTATCGAACCGATTTGTTTAATATTCAAAAAAATGTCGGGAAAAAAATGAATTTCCATAGACGTGTGTACAATTTTTGGAAACAAGGTGTTTTTAATAGAATTTTTTTCAAAAACGATCGTGAACCCATATTTTTATTTCTGATATTTGACATACATCGATGAAAATTCAAATACGAAATAATATGACCTTGAAAATATTAAACAAAACAACAAAATAATAAGAATATTAAATATATTAATGTAAAACATATTTAATGTAAAAATATTCAATTGTATAAAACATATTAAGTAAAACATATTTTAATGTAGAAACATATTTAATGTAAACATATTAATGTAAACATTAAGTAAAACATTAATGCAAACATAGTTAATCCAAAACCTATTATATAAGCATATTTTAATGTAAAACATATTTAATGTAAAACATATTTAATGTAAACATTATTTTACATAAAACATAATTAATTAAAATTATTTAAGTGGTTACCTAGATCACTTCCCATTCAGTCTTACTCAAGCTTATCCTATGGGACTGGTATAATTCACATAAATGCTTACTACATCAAACCGCAAATCCAATTCATCTGAGACTTTTGAAATGAAGCTTTTAGGTGATTCTCTTTAATTCAATTACAAACAAATGACATTTTGAAATCTCAGTGGGCCTTTAATTTCTTGGGTAATCATATCAGAATGTCCAAGGCATAATTTAAGGGTAGCTATTGAGCAGGACCCTTATTCATCATGGCTTGGAATATCTCTGATGCAAGTTTAACTTGACAGTTACCAAAGAGTACAGAAGCAGCAGTGAAGTTTGTAAAGAGTCTAGTTGTATTTAAGCAAGAAAGAGTTATGTATCAGGTCAAATAAGTTAAAACAAAAGGAAAGTTTTGTCTAGAAAATTGGCAAAGGTTATCTGGTATGTCCTGTTTTAGTTATAAAGGCTATGTCAGTTTTGGTAGCACCTTTTTCCCAATTTGACAATCAAACCCACCACTAATTAAATAAACAAATAACCAAGAAAACCAACAAAAACAAAATAAAAAATAAAAAATGAAAACAAAATAAAAACAAAACAATAAATAAATAATAAATAATAAATAAATAATAATAAATAAAATGAAACAAACACATAAACAAATAAATAAATAAATATGGTAACCCCTTTTGAGCAGTCAGTGACTCTTTCTTATTCATCGCTGCAAGCTTAATTGTAGTTTTATAGTGTGGAATTGTGGCATGGTGTGTTGTTGCTTTTCAGTTACAAATCACATTTAGACTGGCTGCTGTGGTATAAAGATGTCCTGGCACAAATATCAGTGTTCAAATTTTTTTTTTTTTTTAAAAAAAAAAAAAAAAAAAAAGTTAGGCATTGAAATGAAAAAAAAAAACCTTTGGGTTTTTTTTTTTTTTTTTTAAGATTTTTTAGTTTTTTAAAACTTTGATGTGTGCCAGTAAATTGGCCATTTTTGGTAAACAATGATTTTGAAATTAAAAAAAGTGATGATTAAAAAAATTGATATTTTGTTGATAGATATTGGTCCTGTTATTATCATTTGATAACTTGGAAAAAAATTACCAACATGGACAGCCAAACTTGAAAGGTCCATCATATTGCAGACAGTTCAAATGAATCATTAAGAAATAAAAACTCTTTTGAAGAGGGCCCCAAGTTTACAGTTGCATCGGTAATTTGCTAGTAAAACTTATACCTGGAATGGTAAAGCTTGAACTCCTCTATGTGTCGCATCATAGGGATTTTTGTAATTAGAATCAATCCCAATAGTAATTTCAACCCTGAATTCAAGGGCCGCTGAAAACGGTCACTTCAATATGAAATAGCATTTAAAGTAGCGCGAAGGTACACTCATATATACTGTGTATTTGGTTCACACAAGTCCAAAATTTTATAGAAATTTTGGACTCTTTCATAATGGGCAGACAGGAATTCAAGTTTCACGCAGTGCTGCTGTTGAATTAGGATGAGGGAGCCCCGAATCTCATGACAAAATCCCTTTTATGAAGCATGCACACTTTGAGCAATATCGTCACAGGTATATAGTTTAATAGACAATTACCACAACAGCTGTGCATAAATCTCAAAAAAAGTGCTATTATTTTATAAATGTGCTTTAGTTTACCTCTACCTTGGGTCCACATTAGCTGTAGCTTCATCCAGGATTAATATGCGGTTAGTCTGAGGATGGCCCTTGCCAGGCAGATGAAGTTGAGTTGCCCAAACACTAAAGTTGGAACCGCCTTCACAAACTCCATTTCCATTATCCGGTGCTTCCTGTACTACCTGGCGAGTTTGTGTACCTGGATAAAGGAAGAAAGGACAGTATGCATTTTGCTGACTTTCTAGATTGGGTCCAATTCCAATGTGATCCAATTATTTCCATAAATATAGGTTTGAACTCAATCTGGCAAAAAATGCCACCCTGGGAAGGAGACGACAAGAAAAGCTCCTAGAAGCAATTACTGAACCAAAGGCCCTCGGACTTTCCCGGTTTAATTTCAGTGGGCACGAACGTGCTTATTTTCACTGATTACCATTAATACAAATGAACGAGCAGGCAGACGATTTTCGCACCTACGAGGTCAAAGTTCCATACTAATTCCAAAATACAATCGTGACATACTACTGTTGTTAAATATTCACAATCGTTCATAGCAACTACAAACATGATATAGCCCATGCATTTGGAAGCCATTTTGGAAATCTGCAAAAACACTTGGGCCTCTGATCTTTACGACGTTAAACTTTCTGAAAAAACTAATTGCCTGACGATGTTCTTGGATATCTACGGATCATTTTATAAGGCGAGGGTACCCTGGCCGAAATCAAAAAAGAAAGAAAGTGCATTTTTCAGTGCGTAAGTTTAGTTTTTTTATTAATGGCTTGGAGCGGTAAACATCTAAGCGTCCTCCAGTGAGATCGCCGATTCAAGATGGCCTCTGACATTCTAGACCTTGATCGTCTATCTCTATGATCTGAACAGTGAAGGTAACAAATGTCTTGAGGAGAGGGGAACATTATGGAGGACGGGAGGAACATTTAAAATTCTCAAATTGTTACAATAATTTGAAAAAAATTTTTCTCAAAATTAGTGTTTTTCTACTTAAAATACTGCTGTCGCCTGGTTGCCTGTGTATGATATGACATGACACATACATGGGGGGGCTAAAGTTTTTTTTTTATAATAGGCCTACGTTTATTTTATTCTCTAAATGTAATAATGTCTAAATAAGATTCCACACCATAATAATTAGCTATTAAAAGATTGCAAAAAACAAGAATATGAACACAACAAAATTTGAACAATGTCGGCATTTTCTACAGATCTGTGCAGTTTCAAACAAATGAACAAAATGCTACTGTTTCAGAATGCTGTAATACAGGGACTTTCAATTATATTCTTGCTCAAGGGCAACAGACCAAATTTAAATAGAGATAACTTATGAGTGTACGTTAAGGGTTAGGAATACGAAAAAAAGTAAAAAATGGGCAGGGCAGGGTATAAGATAGAGATTAAAGTTTTCCTTTTAAAGGAAAGAAAAAACAGAAACAAATAAACAAAATAACAAAAATAAAAAAAATAAAACATTTCTAGAAATGGTTTTATGATAAGAAATAAGAACTTCTAGATGGGCACATTTTCATGCTGGTGCTTTTAGAAAATGGAAACAAACATGGAATTTAATATTTGTAAAACAGAACCTTTGGGTCTTCTATACAGTAGTATAAAGGTATAGTCAGAGCTGCGTTAGAGTTAGGCTAGGCTTAGGTTTTTGAAAATAGCATATAAAGTAGTGGAAGCCTTTAAAGTGCTGTAGTAGAAACCATGAAGTATTCAAACAGTAAACAGCGAATTCAACAAAATGCCAAAGCCAAAACCTCCAAAACAAACTCTGAATAATCAACATTTTAGGAAATCTCACTTTGCACCAAATTACTGATGAGTCTTATGGTCTGAAGGGAAAAGCCAAAACATTAACAAAGTTCTTGAAGTGTCACGGTTCTCACTAGAGAGAAGGGTGAAAAACTCATCGGTTACACGCAAGGGTCAACATGGCTTTTTTTTCAATAGGGACATATGAACTCAGGCCCAGTTCAAAAGATGCAGATGTGTAATTTAGAGTTACTTCAATGTTCTAGGGCATCTAGACCACACAGGCAATGCATTAAAAATGCTTCTATTTGTTTCCATAACCTATACAGAATCTACCATGGTTGGAAGGGTTATGCAAAACCAGAGCCAGTAGTTGTCATATTCATATTAAAGATGCACTTTTATTTCAGTGCTATTCGTTCCCTTAAGGTGCAATGAGAGATTTCACATAACAGGTGTCCCTAACAAAATGTGAAAATTCTGATTTTTGCACTAATATATAAAGCTTTCTATCAGAAATAACCCCATGTGAACAGATTAAGCTGAGAATTAATTATTTGGTACCAAAATTGTGAAATTCTAATTTTTTATAGGAGCAAATACTAAATTCAGCCTATGTTTTATATTTTAAATTAAGCAAATCAAAATTGCCTTCAGCGTTTTCACTTTCAAGGCATTTCTGTAGCCAAATACAAGGTAAGACATCTATTGGGTCCTATCTATATGAAATCATTACATATGACACAATATATGGATGCCCAAAAAATTCTCATTGCAACTTTAAAATTAAAGTCTATGACCCAAAACAACCAAGTCCAAAGTTTCACTTAAATGTGATTGTGATTTTGATACAATTAGCAATTTTGCATTGTACACCAGTCCAATGGACAGTTGATAAGCAAACAATATTTCAGGTAACCACATGAAATATATTTTTACCAATTTCTTGCAAAAGAAAGAAAAAACATATTATGCAAAAGTAAATGTAATGGTATGTTAATACTATTCACTGTAATATGATTATTAAAAAGGAACAACCCTTGGGTGTTGAACAGAGGGTGTACTGAGAACATCCCACAATGCACCAGTTTGGGGATATTTCACTTAGTAAGGTCATGTGTGATTTAACAAAAATCCTATTCTTAAACACATAAAAACCCAGACCTGTACACTCATTTTACCCCACAAAGCATTAGTACTTAATTATCTTTTAGCATGATCATGAAATGTCTTAGTTCTTAAACTTCCTGAACATTCTTGAGTACTGACATGTGTTTGTATAATACAATATATGCAAATTACAATGCATTATGGGATTGGATTAAACACCCTCTGGCTGTTGAGTAAAACCTTAGTCAAAGTTGAGTCAAAGCTCATGTAGAGCAGAGTGTAATCTTACTCAACTGATTAAGACTATTTCATATATTAGTCAACATTGAGTACACTTATTTAAAGTGAAGACAGACATATTCAGTCCAACTAAAATGATTGTTAAATAGTTTCATCAGCTGTTTATTAGACACAATTTCATGCCTCCAAACAAATCATTTTTTCTTGTTGTATGTGAAAATATGCTTTCAGCAATACACAATTTTAAAGCTTAATTTTAATAGGATTCAGAACATAATCAATGTTCACATTACACTAGTACTAGACCATAGTAGTAACAAAAAAGTCATGAGCATGACTTTTATTACACAATCATCTACAATGAGACAATAAAACCCATCCCTTCACAGGCCTGATTCATTCACAGGGCAGATTTGGAAACATATGAGCAATATCCAGATAATATCCACATGTCCAAATCTCAAATTCAAGAAATGAAGGCACTCATCTTACCATACCCTTTAAATTGGGTAATCAAATGGGCAAAATAATGGTAATTGGTTGTCCATTTTGTTGTTAACAGGACTGGTGCTAATACTTTGCCAGTGGGTAAAAATAATCTACGCCCATTAAATTAGGTCACTTGGAAAAGTTTTAAAATCAGGTTACACTCTTGGCCCACTAGGGAGAGAGGGATGGAGTCAACCCTGAAGCAATTTAAAAATGATTGACACTTAAATCCATAGTCCCATCATTTATACAGAAAAGAAAACACACAAAAAATGCTATTTTTTTCTTGATATTGACATATTTGCACTACTAGTTTGTTCATGCAAGAAAAACTATCTGTGAGTGGTTCAGCAACAAATACCACATTTCAGATGAAGTGAAATGATTGTGATGATTTCCTGATGGCAGCGTAATAATGATAATAACAACAGTGCTGTTATCTTGATTAAATAGCGTGTTATAAAGCCCTGTATTATTATTATTATTTATTATTGTCTCAAATCTATGATCTTTTTAATTATTAAGTTAGGAAAAATAGAGTAAATGTAATCTCATTGCCTGAGTTTTTGTGCAATATTTTTACCACTTGTAAGCAAGGAATAATCCAAATAAATGTCCTGAAAATTTATTTAAGTGGTGGTTTCTTCATCACAAAGTTTGTTTTTATCTTAGTGCAAATTAAATCGCTGTCACTCAACACAAACTGCACAGGATTGCCAATGGCATACAGAAGCAATTGAGCCAGTGGGAGCAAAATTCCCAAGTTGGACTGACTGGTGATCTGTTCCAACAAGTGCTGGGACCAAATGCATGCAAAGAGTGTGAAAATTAGCCCAACTTATATTGATTTGGACCAAATTTTGACCAAGTTGGCCACAATCTCTACAAAAATACAACATTCTGCCATTGCGGTTTGTGAATGGGGACAAAGGTCACCTGAGGTCACCAAGGTCACATGAGGTCACCAACATTTGCTAATGACCATTGTATCCAAGTGTCATGAAAATGTGTGCATATAATTATATTGAAACAGTGGGAAAATTATTTGGGTTAACATTTGGGTCAACATTTTTACCACAGACAGACAGACACACAGACAGACACACTACCAAAGCAATCCCCATGCACCACTTGCTTTGTGGACAACACAAAAATTAGGATGAAAATGAAAATCTTATTCCGTTTCTTGTTGATATTTAGAGCGAGGGAGAAACTCGTCCCCCAGTTGGTATGGCACTGAGGATCACAGGAAATGGAAGGATTGCCGGCGAGTGCCACACGAGGGTGTCTGTCGGGATTATAAAGGGTAACTCTCTATTACCTGGATGCGTACACAGGTCTATATAATGTGTTTACCTCAGACTACCGCTTGGAAGAACTTCATGGGTGTTTTGTTTTCCTATGCTGATCTCATTATATCGTTGGGATGGCATACCACCGCACCCATTAAAGCCCAATTACACTTAGGCAGACATGGATTAGAGTGGGTGGACCAGGTTCACTCCCACCAATTGGTGATGACTGATGTGCCCAGAAAGAGACTAAGTATTTTCTTTACATTTTATCTATGTAGGATTAAAATCATATGTTTCCATATACCGATGTGTGTCATTAAGCTCCAGACTTCCCCTCCATTAATTGACCCGTCCTAATGGGCTTAGTTAAATTTTGAGATGAAATCATAACCCCAATATCCATATTCCAGATCTGCTCCTGATAAGATCATAGTAAACGTGCTGTTTTGTGTTCACAAAAGCTCACAAATAAAAAGAACAAGAGAGCTTGTCCAATTTTAATACTACACTGTAAAACTGTGTGAGAGCAATATGTTTAAATGAGGTGATTAAAAAAGATTTTTAATGCTCTAAGCCTTTAGATTCCAAATATAGCATGTAGTTTCTAAATGTAGCATTTAGTATCTAAAATGTGGCATTTAGTTTCTAAAATATGGCATTTTGTTTCTAAAATGTGGCATTTCATTTTCTAAAATGTGACATTTAGTTTCTAAAATGTGACCAAATGCGACATCCGACAGGGTTCTCAGTTCGCATTATGTAATACTTTAAGATGACTGCTTATTATATGGGGCTCTGCGATCAGTGATTCAAACATGTTGTTATAACACCAAAGTGTACCACCAGAAATCTAATAAGCCCCGAGGTCTACCATCTTTCATACGTCGTTATCACTAATTGGTTCATTACAAGATAAAATATGACATAACTTGCAAGTAACCAATTTAAAAGCAAACCATCTATATATCTGTGTGCACCTTTAACCTTGTCTACCCCCCCCTTTGAGGTTTTTTCACCGGCTTGCTAAAACCCCTTTTTTGGTGCCAAATTATTTAATGTAATTGTCAATTGACATGTTGCGCTCCTTTTCATCCAAAAACAAACGTCCACCGGCGTATAGGTAAGATACAGGGTGATCCCACCCCCCCCACCCCCCTTCGGCAGAGAAGTACAAACATGCCTAGCCCAGCACAGGAATATCACAGACACTTGATTTTTGTACCAATAGATAGCTATGGTCCTCCTCTTTCCAATGATACCAAAATGAGTACCAACATGCCTAGTATTACGTCACAATGACATCATAAAGTTTGCATATCAGCAAAACTGTCAATTCCATAGGGGAAAATTCAATTTTTCGCCATAAAGGTTAGGAATATCAGATTTTCATGCGGTTTTTACTCTATCTGATGGGAAATGATTAGTTATATATAATGAGAGCATTTTAGTGCTATAATAAGGTGTTTGAGTCACTAAAATTGCGAAATATACATTTTCCACCCTATGATTCAGTATTTTCGGATTTTCCTCAACATATGATGTCATGGTGATGTCATAATGGGGATGTTGGTACTTATTTTGGTACCAATGGAAAGAAGAAACTCTAAGCTATCCTTTGGTACCAAATTTACAGGAATCTGATGTTCAGTAACGAAAATCACAGGGGGGGTAACTGAGTGGTAACTGGTAACTCTGATTGGCTAATAACATCACATAACCCTTTGAATAACCAATCAAATTGGCAGGTACTACCAGGGGGTTGATACTTAGCGCCTGTCGTCTTTTGCTCCTTTACCCCTCAATATGGCTATGGCAAAATACAAAAGTTCATGCATACCAACGAAATTTATGGTCCCTCCTGTATTTATTAACCTCACGGTATAGAGTTACGTGTTCACCGTTTGTAACCATGATAGTATTGAACTTCGCATTGCATGACTCGGCTATAAATAGCGCCCTCGATCGCACCAAGTGAAAATTGTGACTAATAATTAACATTGTGAATGTTTCACAATGTTAATTATTTTGTTAAAAAAAAAAAAAATATTTCAGTTATTTCAAGGTCGGATTTGGATGTTAGTATCAAAATTTAGAGTTCATTTAATGTTCTTTAGGTTTATGAATCTATTTTTATGAATCTAGGTTACTATTTTGCTACAGCCCTTCATCGGGTCCCTTCAATTGAAATCCCTTGGACAGTGGCGTAACCAGTGGGGGGCGAATCGGGGGGGAAAGAGGAAAAAAAACCTTTCTGTGGACGACAGCTTTGGGAAAAAAAAAAAGGGGGAAAAAAGAGGGAACGGGAGGAGCAAAAAAGGGGAAGGTACATAAAAAGGGAGAAGGAAAGAAAAAGAGAAAGAAAAAAGAGGGAAAGAGAAGCAAGAAAGGGGAAAAAAGAAAGAAAATAGGGAAAGAGAAGGAAGAAAGGCGAAAATGAAGAGGGAAGAAGAGAAAAAGAAAGAGGGAGAAGAGAAAGGGAAGGGGTGAGGTTGCCCAGGCTGGTTACTTGGCGAGCACAGTGAGCCGAAAAAAAAATGGCGCATGAAAGATCGGGAAACTTATTGAGTCTCCCCCCCGGAGGCTAAGGTATGGTACGCCCCTGCCCCTCTTGGAAAGGAAATAGTTTAGTCCCTGCAATTTGTTTGTGTAACAGAAGAACTTGAATTAACTGTCTTTCTATATTATGAGCAATTCGGAATTCACAGCTGTCATATAACACCAATTTTAAGTTTTAAGTCCAAATAGTCAACAAGATATCGCCTATCCCCGAGTTTGCCTGGACTTTTCAGTGCGGTGTCTTACCCCTTAAAATTCTAACCCGAGTCGTTATAGAGCCACTGTAATCCAAGGCACAGGACTACTGTTCGTCCACAGTGTCATCTCCTTATTTTAATCCTCCTTGGTACTACCCAGGAGTTAACATCCACTTTGAGTCCAGAAATAAAAGGCTAACTAAGCGGGGGGGACATCCGGGGTAACCATAGAACAATTGAAGGGAAAGGGGAGGCAAAACCATACGCATCCACGCGAGTTAAACACAAAAAAAACATGACTTTGCAAGATCAATGTAGCCCACACAACATAGGACTTAGTTAAATTTTAGTATGATCACCAAACGGTCTTGATGGTTTCTTAAACTTTTGGAAAAACTTTTTATCCTCAGTACTGACAGATTTTGTACGTACAGTACCAGACACATTGCAATGCATAGAGGATTGGTTCAAAATACCCTCTGGGTTAAACATATACACCAAAATGGAAAGGTGCTAAAGTCAGTACGATACATGAACCGCCGAGTAAATTCCATAATTGACATCCTTACACATTTGTGCAATATTACAGTCAGCATTTTAGGAAAAGAAAGAATGATGTCTGCTGAAATAAAAGATTCAAGTGGTGAATGTAGATTCTTAAAGACTTTTAATATTAACCTTCTTGGTTAGCAAAAAATGTGTTAGTTTGGCTAATTTAGGTAACATTTGAGAGGAAATAAGAAAATGTGTTATTTGGTTAATTTGGGTAACATTTGTGAGGAGGAAATTGGGCAATTTTGAGTTATTGCCAAACAAAGGAGAAGAGTCAGCTGTATGCATCACGGAAGTCAGTCTTCAAAAGCCAACATCCTGACAATAAAATTTAATAAACTCAGAAATGGGCTAATTTTTAGGCTATAAAAATGTGATCAGATGATGTGATAAATGTGATAAGCAAGATTTGGTTTATCCTTCATCATTAATGTACAGGAAGGCATAAAATTATAAAAATCAGGTTAAGTTTGGGTTATTTAGGATTAGGTTAGAATTCGTGTCAGAGGTAAAGCCTTAGGAATGGTTTAAAGGAATAAGCAGCAATAATGCAAGATGATAAAGAAATTTAATGCTAATGCGAAAAGGTTTTTTTTTGCATTTTGGCTTATTGTTTCCGCTGCCTTTGCAGCCGAATTTTCATTTTTTTTCTCAAAATTTTAAGGGGAATTTGATGAGATTTTGATATATCTGAACCGTTAGCCTTAGTAAACAATCCAAGTGCTACCAAATTTCTGTGCACATTCCGTTATCTGTAAGAAACTGCAATTCTGTATTTTCTGTTCGTAAATGGACAGGGAATTACAGCATAGTGGCCCCAGGGACCGTGGGAAACTAGCATTTGATCATAACACAAAACTCGCATGATTGGGATCAACTCAAATTTTGGAATAAGTTTTCAGGATATCTAGTGAACCATGAATAACCAGAAGATGCTGGAATCACGAAGTGCACCTTAAGAAAAAATCTTTCTGTGAGTAAAAACATAAAAAAAATTAATGCTCAAATTGTACAGGTCATCAGGCACAATAGTTCGGCTTTTAAGTCTGGACATTTGTGGACAGAAGGCTTTGAAATTCAAGTCAGGAAATTTTATGACACACTCAAAAAAATTCAGATCGATTAAATGTACTGTTTTGTCTTTGGAATAATCATGTCCTGTCATTGTCCATTTAAGGTGGGTCCCCATGTGTAGCTCCAGAGTTACTTCTAAATAGGTCTAAAGATCTTATTATTCCCAATATGTTGTCAAACCAAAAACAATTTCAAACCAAAAAATGGTCTCATTTTACATTTCTGTAGGCTTTTCAGCTATCAGATGTCAAAAATCACAGAATAAAGGATTTTTCCTATTTTTACGTTTTGAATTTTTTCTGGTGAACCATACATCCTATTCATTTTTTTGCAGATATGAAAGCAGTGTGCTCTTTCATTAATTTCCTTGCTGAAGTATCATAGAAATCATTTAACTCAAGATATGGCCATTTGTTCCCAAAAATGTGTTAAAATCTGTTTTTTTATAACTCTTGAAGCTACCCACATGGGGGGGACCCACCTTAAGGACAGAAAATACAAAATTGCACATTCTTACAGAGATGATAAAATGCATACATCAGATTAGGTACACGTCCCTACTAAAACTAATTTTTCACAAATCTCAACTTTTAAAGGTAAGATGGGTATAAGATTTTGGATTACTAAATGCCTGTTAGAATAGTCTTAAAATTATGGTTAGTATAGTTATTTACTTACACAAAGGAAACTCCTTAAAGAGTACCACTGATATTTTAGTTATTTAAAGAATCCTTTGGGGTGGATTATCCATTAATCTGGGTATTTTTTTAGATAAGTATTTAGTCAGTGGACAAGCCTACTGAAATTTAAAATCCCCAGTTGACAGTCCCTGTTCTAAGTAGTCATCTTCAGTTCGGACAAAGTGTAATTTCTAAAATTTGTGCAATACAATCCTAAATGACTGCAATCTTTACACCACTAGCACATTCGGGGCGGACCAGATGGTATACAGCATCAAATAAAACAGCCACCGGCCCATTGGCAGATGATTTGCTACACTATCATATCATCTGACCTCTTGACCTTTAGGGACCTGGGGTTAATTTGAGTCCCAGAGGGCAGGGTGAAACCACTCATTTTTTTAATCATGAAGAAGTGGCTTCTACAGTTGTGGTAGCGCCCAAGGGAAGAATTGGTGATAGGGCTGGTAACACATTTAAAACTGCATCACGACGAGTACAGTGAACTTTGTCATAGATGTGTAGCGGTCAAAAATAGTAACTACATGTGGAGTGTTTTCACTGCTAAGTTGTTGCAGACTTACATGTGGAAGTGTTTTTTGGAAATGGTCTTACACTAATTACAGGATGGTTATTAGTAATAATATTACTTGGGTAGGTTTTGAGAAGAGTAGTGGGGGTGTAGAAGGTTATCTCCTGGGAGATGGCAGATTATGGCATTTCGGTATGAATCCATTTAACTGAAGCTTGAAATCATTTTGGAGTAATTGCTCTTTTCAAATTCAACACAATCAGCATGGTCAGTGGCAGTAGCTGCAATTACGTAGGCCTACTACAAATATTGTGTTTGAACACCAATAGTTTGCCAACATACTCAACAATTTAAAGAGGCACTGGGAGTTCATCAGCCTGGTCCCCATGGGTGGTCAACCAGAGATGGTCCCCCTCCCCCATGGTGATGAGCCATGGTGATGAAGCAGAATATTTCACGTTGCCTCTTATTCTAAAAAAAGTCTTGCAATATGAATAAGGGTATTTCAATATCAGTTTTTAATTCTATTTTTACATAAATCACTGAAGTTTGTTATTTTAATTTAAAGGCACTATCAGTGATCTATACCCAAAAGAGTCTAAATATTTGAAACCAGCTGGAATAGCTTAAAAGTGAAGGATATTTCTGTACAATTCTCATAAGTATTTTTTTTTCAACTGAAAATTGACAAGAAAGGGAGAAAATTACAGTGTTCAAAGAAATGAATCTCCGTACAACTACGTGTTGCAGTAAGTGTCCGTACGGACATCATCATCATCATCATATACGCGTTTCGTCAGTTGCTTGACACAGCGCCATCAATGATATCTCTCCATTCAGGTCTCTCTTGAGCAAGTTTGTTAGCTGTTTCAAAGTTCAAATCTAGTTTGCCAAGTTCTTTTTGGATATTCCCGAGCCATGTGGTTTTCGGTTTTTCTTTTGGTCGTTTGACTTTTCTGTTATTTTCCACAAGTGCTTGTTTTGCTGGTGCATCTTCCGGTAATCTGAATAGATGACCTAACCATAGTAGTCTTCTTTTTTGTATTTTCTTGCTCCATTCTGTGGATTTTGTTTTGTCGTATAGATCCTTGTTTGATATCTTTGTTGGCCATCTGATGTCTAGGATTTTTCTGAGTAGTGACCTTTGAAAAATATCAATGTCTTCTGCAAGTTTTTTGGTTAATGTCCAGAGTTCGGCATTGTATAAGAAGATGCTTTCTACGTACGCGTTGAAGATTCTGATTTTGTTTTTGATTGATAGCTTGCTGCTGAAGGCTTTATTCAGTTTGTTGTATGCCAGTATTACCAAACGTTTTCTTCTAGAGATGTCATAATTAGTGTCCAGTAAGGTTCCAAGATATTTACACTTTTTCCAGTTTGATTCTGTGTTCTTCTGTTTTTGTCTCGTTGACATGGAGATTGAAAGTTTTTAAATGGTTAGGAATGCGGTTCTTGACATCCTCAATTTTGTGGTCTGCATTAGAGATCCAACTGATATCATCTGCATATTGGAGGTTGATGTCTAGGTAGATGTCCCATTTTGTTGCATAGTTGTGGTCTTGAAGATGCTTTGGAAGTAAGCTCTTGGTCGCGGTTGGTGGTTTGGACAGTAATGACTAAAATGTCTGATTTTGTCCTTATTAGGTTCGTTTTGGTCTTATTACTCGCATAGGGTATCCATACTTAGTTAGACCTGCAAAAATCTGATTTTTGATGATTTTTACGATTTTCTCATTTAGCAAATCACTGATAGTGCCTTTAAACACCCCTTAAATAATGACTACCAAATGCAATCAGCTTTTCTTTCTGGCAATCAGACAAAATAATTGTGATTTTATTGAAAATATCACACATTAGAGGTACCATGTGTCACCCCTATACACCCGCAAATTCTAACATTGGAGTATGTCACCACCTCCTCTACCTACAACCCAACAGATGGTAGTCCTGTATTTCCGTGCCTGTCTATTTTGTGAACAGGTGTACTCATTTTACTAATCTCAAAATAGAAATTGTTTCTTTATTAGCTTTGGTCACTTTTTGTCCATTATTTGGTAACATGAATTATAAATCACTTTTCCCAAGACACACATAGGCACTAGAGGGTGTTTTGAATCAATCCCACAATGCATTGCAATGTGCCTATACTGTAATGTACAAAACTTATGTCAGTACTTAGGGATAAAAAGTGTTCCAAAAGTTTAAGAAACACAGGACATGTCATAATTATGCTAAAAATTCTACTAATACTAAGTACTAATGCTTTGTGGGTGAAAATGAGCATAGAAATCAGGATTTTTATGTGTTAAGAATAGGATTTTTGTAAAATCACATGACCCTGTTGACGTGAAATTTCCCAAAACTGGTGCATTGTGGGATTGACTCAATACACCCTCTGCCTAGGCACATCATGGAATGTACTAAAAAAGCAATGCACCCTGAAACTTAATTTCTCATATTACTCTCTTTAGAAGTGGAAAATAAGTGATGATATTACAAACTATAGTAAAAGAATATTATGAATGTCTTTTAAAGGTCACTTTTTAACCTTCACTTTGCAGAGAAGTGTTATTATATGGGCATGACAGCCTACAGGATGGGAGGAATTATGTATCTTTTCCTGGATGTATCTTTCCCTCACTGTTTATCAATTTCTTCCTAGTGGCATTATTTTATTTTTCTTCACTTTGAAGCTGTCAGGAGGAGCTCTTCGCTATGTCCTCCTCCTGCCACAAATGGGCACTCTGAGAAAGTGTACATGGATGAGTTGAGGGGCTGCAGAAACTGGATGGATGAAGTCATACTTTGTTTATAATTTGCCTGTACATTACAGGGCCATGGTCCAATCGCTAATAGCCTCGTCCCTAGAACCCCATATTTTACTGAAATTGGTCAAAATTTTGGTATCGGGTGAATCTACTATTTTTCTCATCTACCCTATGAAATCTTAGGGCTAAAGGATGTTTGGTTTGAAATGAGCAAAATGTGCCCCATTTTGGTTGACCAATATTAATTTTACACAGTACTCTATGGAGCTTATAAAAACGGATTGAAATATTGGCACAAAACTTTACAGGTGGGGTTTTGGGGTGAATGCCCTTCTATCAAGATGAAAACTTTATATACTTTAATTGGACCACCCCCTTTAAAGCCACTATCAGTGATTTAACTGGATGAGTCGAAATACCTGAAATTTGCAGGAATAGCTTAAAAGTGAAGGGTAAGTCTGTAGAAATCTCATATGTTACTTCTTTCAACTGAAATATTGACAGAAAAGGAAGAAAACGGCAGTGTTCAAAGATACGAATCTCCATTCAATTATGTGTTGTAGTAAGTGTCCGAACGGACACTAATGACTAAATGGTCTGATTTTGCCCTTAATAGGTGGCTTCTGGTCCTATCATTTGCAGGGTATGTTAAGACACGTATACTTGTTACATACAAGCAAAAATCTGATAATTGTTTTGATTTTCTGATTTAGCAAATCACTGATAGTGCCTTTAAAGCAATAAGCCTGTTCAGATAATGGTGATCATGCAGGCAATCCTAAATTTTGACTTTGCTAATTGGTTCACCACAGTAACGCATTATTATACATACAACTAGGCAGTCCCTGGGTTTTCAGAACACCTGGCTTTATTAAAGAGACATGAGGAGATTTCCAGGAAGCAGTGCCCCCAATTATTCTCAAACCCCGGTTTTTTACATACCGGTATTTGGAATGCTTACCAATGTATTAGATCACACCTGAAGTGAATAAGCCGAATACGCCATCTTTATGTAATAAGATGATGATTTAATAGTTTCTGTCGTGCACAACAGAAAGTTAAAGCATGATTTTCTATGGGGACGATTACGATAGGTCATTTCAAACAAGGTTTTGCAGTTTTATCTTTTGCACCTGTTTGCTAAAAACCCTTCGAAACATTCTCGTAGGTGGTCTACAAACCGATCCAGTGAATTTGAGAGAATTCATTCGAAAAAAATCCCTCCTGTCACTTTAAAGCAGCAATTGTTTGGAAAACAAGGGGGGAATTGTTCCCTCCCAACTTAGAGCCATGCTCAGGGGCAATTTGAAGAGTACAGGGCACTCAGGGCGCCACCACGGCATTGAGCAAGATTAATATATCATTAATGTTTTTGGTACAACTTGAACTTATTTATGACTGATACCGAAAATGTAGAAACGTAGGCAGCTAACAATTAGCATGTTTTGTTACTTTTTTTGTTTCAAAAATTCAGTAAGTCCCCTTCCCCCCCACCCTTCATACATTTGAACCGACGAAAAAAAATGATCTACAAATTCAAATGACTAGTGACTGTGCCCCTATTGAAATTCCTGATCTGCCCCTGTTGCGTCCCCATCCCTTTTCCCTTCCCCAGTAAAAATCCAATAATTCCAAAACTACCCTCCAAAATAACCCACTTTTGGGACAAAATTGCCATGATTTTTCTCAAAAGAAAATCACTTGCCACCACAAAGTAAAAAAAAGTTATGGTGCCACTTAACAGTTGCCTTTTCCTTTCGGTTTTTGTCAATTTTGTTATTAGACTCAAAGTGAATTGGTGACTTGTGTCAACATCACCAACAGAGGGATTACCTGCAAATTGTGTAAAGTTCTCTGTTAAAGTAGCAGTAAGAAATAATGTCTGAATATGATGGTTGCTGTTGTCCTAATAAATTAAATCCTTTGAGATTTTTGTGATAACGTGAAAATCTATATGATTATGTTATCTTATCTTCCATTTGAACCTTGGCCATAATCTGGGTGTCTGTGTGTTTTTGTTTATTTAATATAATTGTGTATTTTAATTGTAATGTTAGTGTTATATTTATGTATGCATATGGTAAAAATATAGGACAGAACTCTTCTTTGTTGTTCTGTGAAAAGAGACTAAAAAACTTTGTTTGAAGCACACCTTTCGCATAGGTAAATCAAGACAACTAACCATTAACTAGGGTCAGAAAATCAACATGTTGGCAAAATTTAACCATCAAAAATGCAAAATCATTGTGACAAAATAACTAATTACATTTATGATGACTTGCAAAAAGACTAATTCTTGACAAGCACTATCAGACGGCAATACTGTGCAAAAGAAGTTAAAATAAATAGGGAGTAACACACACATGATGCTTTTACACTCACTTGCAGAGAGGCCTAGGCCCTATAAGCCATACTTTAATTAAACTCCTAAGTGTGATGTTTGAAACGCCGCAGGGGGGGGGGGGTGGTGGGGGGGGGGGGGGTGATAGGTTCAGACTATTTTTTCGTTGCATGATATCCACTTTGAAGTGCTTTGGATAACTATGAGTGTTCCTTAAATTAGTACAAGTTGTTTCTGAAGACACAATGCAATGAGGTGTATCCCACACAAGACTGTTAACAGAAATTCCATAGATTATTTCCAAATCTATTTTGAGGAATCCGTCAAACTGTTTTGGGTCATTTTTATGATTGTATCCTACAAGGTGTTGAATTACCCCTAAGCAGCTGTGAGCTCCATTGATTTCAGTCATTTCTTAGCATGGCATCATGAGCTGGTCGTGTTAGGGCCTTTGAAATATACGAAGGGTCTAGAGCCCCCTGACGAATTTGGCACAGCAATAAATTGCCAAAACCATGCTAATCAGCCGTTTTTAGCCTCTGACCGGGAAAAATTGGCATTTTGACCCCCCTGAGAGGAAAATTTCCCAAGACTTGGAAATTTCCCACTCCGAGCGGGGCAAGGCCCGATATCCGCAACACACTGGTTATTTGTCCTGCAAAAGAACCTTGTTAAAAGCCTATTCAATATGCTGACTAACATCATTTGAACTTTAGAGGACTTGCCTGGCTACTCTTTGATCAAATTGTAAAATCATACTGGTATAATTATATTATACCCATTGCATCTGGGCCTATATCACAAATGCGGCTTTATTTCCTTGAAATAAAGCACATGATAGGTGGGAAATATTATCGAAAAATGTTTCAAATTTTTTCCATATACAACAGTGTACACTATCATCTTTTCTGTAAAGTAAAATCGTTTTTATTGTTCCTAATGTCCAATGGCACCAAAATAATCTCCAACATAACTTAATTGATTTATCACTAAACCAACACACATCAGACGAAAGAAGGTGATTTTGTGTGAATTTGGCCTTAATTTGGGTGTCTTCCAATATAGGTCTTCATGAATTCCATCCTGATAAGCATACACATTTTAAAACAACAGATTAATAATATTCAAGCATTCTGGACAGTTCAGAACTCTTTGTGCAAGTTCTGTGATAGTGCACAACAGGTTCAGAGGTTATTGTAGATGTCCAGTGACAAGGATCTAGCTCATTGCACATCTCCAGTGATAACCAAAGAAGAGTTTAGAGGTCACTGTGAAAGTCCAGTGACCAAAACACTGGGATCTATAAAGACCATCAAGCAACCAGTGATATACAACTTACGCTGAGTGCAGAGTTCATTAAAAAAATCCACTGATATCAAACTTAGTTGCAAGTTCATTGTACAGGTTGAGGTGATAAGCAGTTGTGATCAGAGCTTCATTATGAGTCTGGGGAAAAGGCAAATAAGAGCTAATAAGCAGGTGTCACATATATGCTCATCAGGAGATTCAGGACTGTTGAAAGCAAGCAAAGGTCTAAACTTAAATGAAAGTCTGGTAAGACTGAGGGGCATGGGGAGAATTGCAAAGTGAGTGACTTTGTTGCTGAAGATAAACACTTTACATCATGCATCATTTATTAAAAGCTAACTCAGATTTCTAAATAAATTTTTTTGTGTATTCACTAAAGAAACTCAACAAGAACTAAAAGAAAGTCATCTAAACAATGAGCAATTCCAAAGTTTGAGGATAAATCAATTTTCATTTTGATGCAGTAAACGTTAATGTGTAGTATAACAGTGCAGTCGGATATGGTTATAACAAAAATTCTTGAATTTTTATAACAAATTTTGGTAAATTTTTTATAACGAAGGACTTCTTGTTTGAGTTAGCTATTTTCCCACAGTGATTATGCACGGCAAGTTATTGTGGACATGTAAAAAAACATGATTTGTTTTGAAATTGAGGGTGTCCCTCCTCTGAAATTGCTAAGTCCACAAAGCTTAAAATTGGACTCCACAAAAATAACTTGGGTCTAATCTGTTGGACACAAGCACATACCAATTGAAATTGACACAATGGGTTTCTGGAATAGATGATGCAACCCAAAATATACTATGCCAAGACGCTATATACAAGGGTATATAGGCCTCCAGGTTGATAATATCGCGTCATGTGATTTGCAAGAAGGCATAAGTGGCAATAGCTGCCATTTGATAGAAATCCCATCAAAACATACCATTATGCAAGTCTTGGGTCAGTGGCTCTTGAAATGGTTCTTCAGCCACACAGTCACCTGAAGAACCATTTCAAAGAGCCACTGACTCAAGGAAAGATAAATTACAAAAAGTCATCCTAATACTACATGGCAGCACACTGATGTTCACATGGCAAGCTATTGCACTTACAGCTTCTTGCACTCACAGACATAATTATGTCTTTAATAAGGTGGGTTCCAGGTGGGAAAAGGCCACAGTGGGAATTCAAATTGACAGATAACACACAAAAATCATGTGGTGACAAAAAATGGGGAACAGACCCTCGAACCCCTCTCTGTATTCAGTGCAGACGATAGCGTACTTGTACGTATACGTACAAGTACGTACATACGTCACCAAATTATAAAGAAATACAAAAGAATTTACAAAAATTCTCTCGGGATTCTCAGTTTTGAGATGAGAAAGGATAAACAAATTCAGAACTGATGCCAAACGCCATTATAAACAAATTCTATGTGTCAAAATTTTTATTTCATGTGTCGAAATTTAATTATTGAAAAAAATGTCACTGATGACGTCATATCAATTTTCTTAATTAATTAATATCTTTTATTTGAAAAAAGATATCAAAAATCCGCACATACATTTTGTTGATAAGCTTTACAACTCTATGTAGTGAAGATTACAACTTCTGAACTGTCAAAATAAACTGTCCCGGGGTGAAATGTTAAAACCTAATGTATTTCTTTAAAAAGTTGGATTGCATTGTGGGAAATTATGACGTATGTACGTACTTGTACGTATACGTACTTGTACGGTTTCTTCTGGACTGGTATTTGCCTTTGGTATAATCAACAAGTTCACAACAAATTTCCAGTCTGATGATATCCTATTACTATAAGCACTCGGTGTAAGCCCACCCCCCCCTCAAAATAAGGAAGATTTTAATTCAAAATAGGTGTGGGCTTATACCGGGGGAGGGGTTAGAACTTGGGAGCAAATATCAGATACAAAATTGCAATATCATTTCAAGAGCATATTATTCACCAGATACCATTTTATGTACACTTTTGTTGTAGCTGATATTAAAACATTAAAAATATAAATTTTCACATCACATTACTCAAAGTAATTCTAGTAAACAAGCCATCCCAATGAATTGGGCCCCACTTTGATGGCTCCAAGTTTTGAAATGTGATTCTGTTTGTGTAATTACTGCCACATTGTTTCCTGAATGCTAAAATTACCACCTGGGCTTATACCCGAGTGTATGCTAGCTTCTGTGTTTTCTTTAAAAATTGGGGGTGGGCTTATACCCGAGTGGTTACGGTCTCTGTCTCCTGAATCTCTTTGGCCAACAGTTTGTATGATGTGGGCTTGTACAACCTTATCTCACTGACAGTTAGGTTAAGTCCAACCTGTCACTCATTTTTGAACCATTTTGCCAAACATGCTAATGAAGGGAAACATCCCTACACGTGAAGCATAAGTTTAATTTGACATGACCCAATTTTGCCAATTCTAAGCTAATATAAACATGAATAGTCTATGAATATACCATCAATATATATATGACTAAGTGTGTTGAGCAGCTGCGAAAATGTGAAATCATAAAACCGCATACGCATATTCACCAAATATATTGGTACAACGTGCCAATACAATTTACTTTAAAACAAAAATTGTAGTTGAAAAAAAAAAGTACACTGTCAAACCAACCAATATTAAAAATACTTGAAAAAGTTTGTAAAATAAAATTAGAAGTGAGTAGTACCTGAAAACTTCTAGCAAATGGCTCAAGGAGGATTTGAACTGGTTACCCTTTGCATTCATGGAATTAGAGAAGCAGTTTAACCACAAGTCCATGCTCTCCTATAGGAAAAAATGAAATCTGCAAACGATTTGAATGGAGGGACAATATAGGCCCTAGGTTCACAGATTGAAATTCACTATGATCACTTATTACAGGACAGTAATCATCACTTTTACCAGTAGCAATCAGTTGGAACTGCCATAGGGGTATTACCAGCAGGCATAAGGGAAGATACTGATAGATAAGTGTGCCTACATGGCATCATCGCTAACCAGTATATGCTGCTGTATAGTATTTTGAGAGATAAATGATACATGATACCATATGTTGGAATACATCCATTTACACAATATAGAAACACCGATCCTGATAAAGATTCTGGTAGTTTTGACTAAGGGGGCAATGTCTGATTTTGGACCCATCTCTGATGAACTGGATATGGAAGTACGGCTTATCGTGAAATCCTCATGACCTAGTTTTGTGACCTATAAAATGAATATAATCTCACATAAGTATCTTGGGCACTGTTGGATCAAAGGTGATGGTGAGAGTTAGTTAACCCTTTTAACCCTTGTTAATAATCCTGGGTTAATCTTAATAGTTTATAAGTCAGGGTTTTTAAAATGGCTTTCCCAATGACTTTTAACCCATTTAACCCTGGAGATTTGGGGTCATAACACATAAGGTCAGTGGTTCTGAGAAGGCTTCCAATTGTCACTTTTGGGGTGATTATAGGCCCTTTCTTGGGCTGCTTCTAAGGAATTGCAATCACATATGCTAGCTACTTTCTGTGCAATTATTTAAGGTTCATACCTCCGATTCCATAAAAGCCTCATCCCCAGTCCCCTATTTTAACTCGAGTGAAGTGGTCAATATTTTGGGGTCAAAAAAGCTAACGATATTTTCCTCATTTACCTTTGAAATCTTAAGGCCAAAAGATGTTTGGTTTTGGCTATATAAGCAAAAAAGTGCCTCATTTTTTTTTAAAATACTGTATAAAATTACTATTATTTAAATTACCAACTATAACCACCTTGTAATGCAATGTAAGGGATAACATTGCCATGTCTGGCAACAT
Source organism: Ophioderma brevispina (assembly GCA_023653785.1). Classification (NCBI taxonomy): domain Eukaryota; kingdom Metazoa; phylum Echinodermata; class Ophiuroidea; order Amphilepidida; family Ophiodermatidae; genus Ophioderma; species Ophioderma brevispina. The sequence goes on from JAMKCH010061335.1 coordinate 57,025, forward strand.
ATTGCTGCTATGACAACATTGCCGTATCCAGCAACAAATTGTCAGCTACCAACATATTGCCAGGATCCCCATGTCAGCCCAAACTGCTTCTGTCATCCTTTGAAATTGCCCCTGTCTACTTCCAGATCCTCCCCCCAAATAACAAAACCGAATTCATGCCCAATGGAGTAGTGAGCATAAACATACCAACGCTTCATGATGCAAATTGGTTCCCTCATGACATCACTTTGCCCTCTTTCCCCCCTACACGATTACTCCCAGTGCTACTACTACCCCTCAAGGAAGACTAGTTCCCCTTGGTTATGCCCCCTCCCCAGCCACAATTTCGAGATTTACCAGTTATTCCAATGGTCATAAATCATTGCAGAAACAGCCAAAAGAACTCAAGATTCACTTTTGCAGTACACTGCTTTATATTAGGTTCACTGAACTATAGGTGCCAGATATTTGGACTAGGTGGGTATTTTTAAGTGTAGCTGATACATCATAAGGGAAACAAAGCTTTCCAACCTTCTTGAAGTTTTTGCACTATGGAATAAGTATGATAGGTTAGTGTTCAAATCATCTCCACATTGTTAGCTTTTATTGTCTATCAGTAGGCCAACCAAATAGTTGTGCTGGCATGTCAGTGGTTCACATTACTATGGCCATGTTTACCAGTTCTCATGTCATGCCAATACAGGGTTCATTGTGCGTTATTACGCATGGATATTCTGACGCAACCGTCACAACCTCACATTATTTTTGCCTCTGCGCTTTGTAGAGCGCATTTACCTGCACACCCAGCCATTGATATTTTTGTCTCAAAGCTCATTAATATAGCCTAAAAGGCTGCTAAAATATACTACAGTGGGAAAGTTCAACACATTCTCTACACTTATTGATAGAAAAGGATCTTTTTTCACAATTTTTAAAAATATTTTTTTTTTTTTTTTTTTTTTTTTTTTTTTTTTAATTTTTTAGGTTTTTTCTTTTTTTAAAACTTAAACCTTAAAGTACACTGACAAATCTTCAAACACACCTTTCAATTCACACTATTATAATAACATGAGACCAGGCCCATACCCGGGATTTTATTTGGGGGGGGGGTTGATGATGTAGATTTTCCAGAAGTGGACCTTTTAGCGCGAAGCATGAGAACTAACGGGTGGGTGCAGGGCTCACATTAATTTTATGATATAAAACCATTACTTTTCTGGAAATTTTATCTATTACTTTCTGATTTTTAGTACAAATTTTAAGTTTTTTTGTAATTTTCTGCTTCATGTTTGAGTAATACTTCACTGTCATCTGAAACTTCTACATGCAATCGCCAGGAACTTCTATACCTGGTTTACTTGCTTGCTTTGTTGGTTTTTTAAATGAAGACATGTAGATGGGAATCAGGACGAAACCCCTTCCATTATGTCACCTTGGGAGTGGTGATAGAACAATTGCAATTTGCAGTCCTTGGGAAGTTTTCAATTGAGTTGCAAAATGTGTTATTTTTTGAGGAGGCATTAGGCCCCACTCAGCCCAGTGGACTCCCATATCAAGGTAGGGGTCATGCGTGCCTATAAGTATATGAAGTCCGATCTTTTTTCTAAGTAACATGATTATAAAACTTAAAACAGACCATTAGATTCTGGTAAGTATTATTTGTTTAACATTCTTAGGGAATTTAACGGCACACATCAGTGATTTAATATATCGCAACCAGAAGTTGAACCTTGATGCGATATGCCTCGGGCCAAAAACAATGGAGGCAAAAAAAAGCGGCAAACTTCAGCAGGATAAAGCGGACCTTTTTGCAGATTGCCGTTTTTGGGGGGTGCGTCGCACCCCCTGGCTACGGCCCTGCATGAGACAAAGAAAAAAAGAGTTTGTCTCAGACATCTGTTTCCATAGTTATCAGATTTGCTGTCATAGGTCTATGCATCAGCCCTTTGGGGCATATTTTATTTAGTTTTGGCCAAGAAAGATTGAGCAAGTATGATTTTTCACTGTTTTCAAAACAATCTAAAAATATGGTACATAACCAGCTGTTTGAGGATGGCAATCCAAGCGGTAAGCATATAGAAATGTATAATTACCCTTTTAAGCTTTTTTTTTTTGCTATTTTTTGCCATTTTTTAAACTGCAAAGTTATTTTTGGCCTTGTCCAATGTGCATTTATGGTGAAAATATCCTGTAATGTCTGTTTTCATTTCACATAAAATTCTGTGAAATTATAGTATATTACTGTTGGCCATTCAAGTTGACAGCGATTTTGGCAGTGTACATAACATTTATCCCGATTGGTAATTGACATTACTTTCCTTTATTTTTCCCCGGTTAAGCTTATGTTAGAGTGCCAAGTGGCTTATATTCTCACACTCCACTCATAGGCAAAAAGTTCAAATGCATAATGACTTTGGGCTGTGATGAAGATCATGCTAGGATCAAAATGTCCCCAAACTTCTCATACAATTACAAGTTCCCAACTTCTGATCGAGGATGAGGGGACTATTCAATTATTGCATGTTTGAGATAATTAATTATTATCAAAGGTTATAGATGTAAGATAGCCCAGCAAGATTTCCACATACCAAATTTACCAACAATTTGTTAGAGTAAGATCATTGCCGGCCTGTATGGAGGGGGGGGGGGCATGGATTCCTGGTCCACTTTTTATTGTGATTTCTTTTGATTTAAAGGTCACAAATTTCACACCCCCACCCCAAAATAAAGTCCGTCATATGGCCCTGGGACCCCGTGGGGGGGGGGGGCACTGACATTGAAAAGAGGCACGGTATGTGCTGCCCTTAGACCCCCTTTTTGCGTCCTCTCCAGCAGTTCCCAAGAACCCCAGTTGAAGCATAATTCATTTCGTAAGGTCCCTTTTCAGAAAGTTTGGGCCCTCAGAAGCTGATTTTAGCCAAATTCAGCTCCCATCCTGCAAATTTCTCAAAATTTCAGTTTCCCAAGCCCCTACTTCTGAGACAAAATCAGTTCCCAAGCCCCCAAGTTCAGAAATCGGGGGCGGCACATCCCCTACCTGAACAAAAGTTGAGTGCCCCCCTGCCTGGACATGGGTAGACAATTTGAACACCTCAACCAAAATAATTGATTGAGTCCTCAGAGTCTAAGACTTTTCAAAGCAAAAGTCAGCAGTTCAGTGTCGGATGTGTATATCAAATCTCGAGTCAATTTGGAACGTTTCACTCAATCAATATGAAACCCGACCTTGGATTACAAATGGTCGAGATTTCCAGTATTTTTGGTCACGCTGTTTAAACTATTTCCCGTGGATTTAAAACCCAAAATCAAGTTTTCTTACATTCAGAGTCCTATTTAAGCACGGCAGCTGGGTGAGTGTGAAGAAATGGGAAATTTAGTAAGTATGGTTTGTCTATAACAGTTGCAGAAATATTTAGGATCCAGACAACTACACTGTAACACCATGGTGATTATGGATACTTAACATGGCCTAGTTTTCGACCATTTCCAATATTATTCATTCTTAATCATTCTTTAACTTGATCTCTATCTGGCTTGTAATTGCTCTGGGTTGTGTAGGATCTGCTTTGGCGGAGATGATTAGGAATAAATAATTGAAAATCAAACATTTCAAAAACAGATATATTTGGCAATTCATTTGTGGTGTCCCTCATCCATCATCGGATGAACGTCTTGCTACTGGATACGTCCTTACCAGTCAAAACGTGAAGGAATCGGAATTCAGCACCTATGCGCGTGCTGGACAGAAGAGAAGTACTCTCAGTAGACACCTCATGCAATGTGAAAGACAGTGTAGCAGACCCGCTGTTTTAGGTCTGTACTCCAAACGTGGGGGCAAATACCCGGTCATGACAACTTGAAATCATGTAGTGTAATACATGATGGCATGACATCACTATGGGTTATCAGTCTAGGCTGAGCTCATACTGTGTTACAAAAAAGGGTTGACCTAGTTCATGAGGTGAGGTTTAAAGGGGAAATGCCATTTTCAGCAAAATACTAATTCTTTAAAGTGATAATATGGACAGGTTGGGACTTAGATTGAACACTACAAAGATTTACACCAGGAATATTATAAGAGACACCTGAACGGCCCCAGTTTTCAGGTTTTGAAGTCAGTTGTGTCACTTCCAAGCTTGTCCCTTTATATTTTCAGTCAAAGTTCTCATTTCAATATTACATATCACAAGTAATTGAGAATCTTTAGGCAATTACATAACATAATAATAGGGTCATGACCAGTCTGAAAGGGTTTAAAGGGAAATTTATCACAATTCTGATGTATATTTCTTGTATTTCAGTTGTGCAACCTCAGCCTTTGGAAATAAAGCACTCCTCCTAGAGTAGTTTTACCAAATGGTCTGAGCACAAATAAACCATTTTAGAGGCTTATTCATTTCAGGTTTAGGATTACATACACATTAAAGCAGTGCAAACTTAAAAATCCACGTTCTGACAAAAATTGAGGGCACTATATATGCAAAATGTTGTCAGTGTCCTTAAAATAGTGTATGTCAGATCCTGAGTTTTAGTTGATGTGTTTTTCCCAAGTTTTTTTGATAAATAGGCTAAATTATGAAAAAGTAGCATATCAATCTTGTAACATATTCTCAGAATAGTAAATACATTATGCCAGGGGATGTGTTTCATTAGAGAACACTCAGACAATGCGGCCAACACCTCATTTAATGGGCACACTCCCATATGACACATACAGCCTTCCCCAGAATGCATACATGTCTTTCTGCTATCACGGTTTGTGAATGGGGCAAAGGTCCACATGGATCATCATCAGTCATATTCTATTACACGTACCCATATGATTCCTTATCCAGTGATTCTTCGACAAGTATGAAGTTTAATTGATCAATGGGTAAAGAGTATGCGGCAATAAGTACAAGGTTAACATTTTAGCACACATAACCCACGCGCACACACACCACACATACTACCAAAGTAGTTCCTATTGCCTCTCTGACAGGGAGTCTATAATAATTGAAACTCACCCTGTTTGTGTGAGGCCTCGGTCCTGCTAATTCTATTGAGGGTAGTATTTAAATGTTGGTGGACTTGTTGAGGGTCTGATAAGAGTGGTCCAATTTTAACATTTACATTTTCAATGATGCTATTAAAGAAGATCAATCAAATCTAATTAGTAAGTGCTATATTTATCAGATAATATGTTTTCAGTTTTCTTTTTTTCCTATTTTAAGATAAGGAATCATGGATTGTTGGATATACTTCCCAACTGTGTTACAATCACCAGGCAATCTGTAGACTTTCACTAGTCCTACTTTTAGGACTTTAAAGTACTAGGCAAATTACTATTTTTCACAATCTGTCATTCTCTAATGTTTTATTTTTTTATTCTTGATTTCAAGTTTTCATTTTTTTCCTTCCCAAATTTCAATCTTATAACACTATGGTATGAATCTGGTGTGCTGTAGTTTCACAGTAGGGCTTTTTTGTTGCGAGAAGGTGATGAAATAAACGGGAAAAATCACATTTATTATCAATAACCATCTACCCACTCTGTAAGGGGTGCTATAACAGGGATCCCCGGCTTTGTTGTGCTAAATATAGAGTTGCTTATAGAGGCAGCTGCAGCTGCCATCAAATAATACGCATTAAAACTTGCAAACCACAAGCTAATTTTGGCAATTTGGTCCCCAATGCCTACACCCAATTATTAAGACACTATCCGTGATTTGCTAAATCACAATCGAAAAAATCATCAAAAATCAGATTTTTGCATGGTATCTACCAAGTAGCATGTATCTCTAACATACCCTGCACATGATAAGACCAGAAGCAACTAATAAGGACAGAATCAGAATTTAGTCATTACTGTCCGTTCGACACTTACTACACCGTAATTGAATGAGAATCGTATCTTGGAACAACTGCTGTTTTCTTCCTTTTCTGTCAATTCTACAGCTGGAAAGGTAACTTATGAGAATTCTACAACTTATCCTTCACTTTGGAAGCCATTCTGCAATTTCAATATTTTTCAAATCACTGTAGTGTCTTTAAGTATGACTTTACAATATTCAGTGGATAATATGTTTCACTGGTTTAATCAACCACAATTCAAAACAGTCACAACAACATAGTTGACTCTCCCACTCAAAATAAGCTGATCTTACAACTTTTTGGTGGGAAATGGGGGTGGCAAAGCTCCAACGTCACCCCCGGGAATGCATTATAATCCAAATTATAACACAGTCTGGTGCAAATAACTTTGAAGGCTTCGCCATAGTTTACACTGTTGATGCATTAATTCTGTAGCCTATGCTTCCCTCATGTCTAAACATACCCTGAGGTATTTTACTAGATATGAAACCTGAGATAGGCAGACACTACTACTCATATGGTACAGTTTTTACTCTAAAACCCGGGGAAAGTTTGCACCAGTTACATCACTTTAGCCCTTACTGAACTCATACGGCATGCCAATATAATGAGGGTTAACATTTTGACCACAGACACACACACGACATACACCAGAGAATTCCCTGGTGCCTTCTGCCATTCTTGCAGACGACACAAAAGAGTGTTCTACACTATGAGCTACGCATAAATCCTCCAATGATAAAACAATACAAAACAAATTTGAGGTGCCAATGTCCAGAAATGATGTATACTATTTCCCACATGCTGATCCTTGTATAGAGCGAGCAATTTGTTCCCATTGTACAGCTTGTAGGAATACACGTGAAAATAGTATACTTTATTTTGGAAAGTAAATATAGCGTTCCCCGAATGCATGTGTTATCTGCCTTCACGGTTTGAGAATGGGGTCAAAGGTCCACATGGGATCACAAACATGTGGGAGATACCTAAGGCCCATTTAACAAGGTGTCAAACGTGAAAATGCGTGTGCATTATGTGGAAACAGTGGGCAATTATGTTAGGGGTTAACATTTTTACCATCAGACTACACACAAACCAACCGCCACAGATTACACCCACTACCCAAGACAGTTCTATGTGCTGCTTGACTATGCAGATGACAACCAAAATTGGAGAAATGAAAAGATAGAGCTTCTTATCAGAAAGACATGTGAAGAAAAAAAGCCACACGTTAATCTTACATCATAAAGTGCATTCCATAAGTCTTTATCCTTATGCTCACTGAATGGATCAGTGTATCGTAATGTGTTCCAAGTGAATAGAACAGGATCCTAAATAAAAAAAATATAGATTCAAATATTTTTTAAGGAGAGAGTACCAGCATTCTATCTAAATTTGTGTAAAATTAGAACATTAATATTACCTTATTTCTTTCAAACAACAAAAATTAACACTGAGATGATAAAAAATTAACATAACAGGAACAAATAAGCATGATAATGAGAGCAACACACATGATCAATCTAAATTTCACCCAATGACAACACCCAGCTCCACCCACCTGTGGTATGATTGACAGTTTTTTCCTCAAGTCATGCAAGCCTAATGAGCTTGGGTCTGGACTCCGTCATAATACAGACCCATGCTGGGTCAGCCACTCGGAATTTAAAAATGTAATTAAACTGCTCTTGCCTGCTCCAGTTCTTCAACAACTCCAATCTATTCAAAAATCAGAAAAATGATCATGATCATAATGAAAGTCCATGATTGTAAGTTCCATTGTTGGAATCTTTCACTATGCATGACAGACAACACAGCAGGGAGCGGATCCAGAGGAGGGGCGGGGAAGGGGCGCACGCCTCCGGGTTAAATTTTGCAAAATTTTGCAAAATCAGCCATTTGGACAAATTTCAAATCCTGGATCGCCTCTGAACATATGTATATTTGGCTGGGACGAACGAAATATACCTATAAAGGGGAAAAAAGCACAAAAAATGCACTGTTCAGGTGTTGACCCACATATGATTTTTACCCCCAAATTAATTAACATATTTCAGGAAAAAACCGAATTTAATTCTCAAAAATTTAATGCCCCAAACTGCACCAGAAATAGCATCAAAGAAAATATAAATAACCAAAAACTTTTGGAGTTTTATCATCAATTTGCTACAAACAAGTTTGAGGACCAAAAGTATGTGTACAGGTTTCGAATTGGCCAAAAACACAATATTTCATTTTGGAAAAAAAAAAAAAACGTAATAGCAAAAGGCTACATTAAAGCTTTAATTCTAAAAATCCTGTGTTACAGAGATAAATAAATGGTATAACAGATGAGGAAGTAGTAAGGTGAAAATATGTACCATAGTTATGGAACAACAAACATGCCCAGTACAAAAATGTAGGTGTGAGCACCAAAGTTACACATAGAGGCAGGGTCATAACATTACACCAGGTCTACTCTTCTGTGCATATGAATCATAGGATTTTATGTACAAAGCACTAAAATATGCAAATTAATCAAAACTGCAAATATTTAAATGTGCAAAAAATGCAACTAAACTTCTTCACACTAGTGCTAGATGAAGGGAATGCGGAAAATGTCTATGAAAAAGAAATGTTATTACCAGGTATTAGGGGGAAAAAAGTTAACCATGATATTATCCCATTTCAAATATGAAATTGTAACATTACTAATATGAATATTTTCCATATGTCTGGGTTAATATAATCAACTACTTGCAGAGGAAAAAAATAAAAACCTAGAAAATTGTACACAAACTTTTAAAATTTCCAGTTCACATTATTAAAGATAATTTTTATAGCCTAAAAATAATATGTCAACAGTGAATATTCTCACCTTTTCTTTTAGCATTTATCTGGCAATTGATAATCCTTGGTACTATGGGCATTTCTTGCATGGAAAAGCTAAGACATAGACTTGAAGACATATGCCTGATTGTGGCCATGAAGCATTCAGGCTTGTCTTGGGACTTTCTAAAGGTGCTTCTTGGGTGTAGCTTGCAGTACTCACTTTACTCTTTTACGATGCATCTAGAAGGCATGAAGACAAAAAACATAATGGCATATTACAGCTTGTTTGGGGAAATATCTTGATGGGGGAAGGTCAACATGAGGTACCGAGGTCACATGAGGTCAACAAGGTACATGAGGTCACCAAGGGCACATGAGGTCACTAAGGTCACATGAGACAATACCAGGACCATTGTATTCACGTGCCAAGAAGTCTGATAAATATTATTGTGGAATATACCAAGCAATATGATGATTTGACCATTTTAGGGGCCATTACCCCTAATGACCTCTAGATGACCTTTGGACCCATCTTGAGTGGGGCAACTGTGGGGCACTACCCCCAAGGACCATTACATACAAGTGCCATTAAAAGTGTGCATGTTGTGGAAACCGTAGGCAATTATGTTTCGGGTTAACATTTAGGTCAACATGTTTTGCAACAGATACACAGACCTACATGCCATACCAAGTAATCCCTTGTGCCCTCTTGCGATGACACAATATATATTTGGTGGAATGGATTGACACTAGACAAGGGGTTTTTTAATGGGGCAAGCAAAACAAAAATAGATGAAGTAAATTTTCTGCCTTAGTTATTATTGTTTCAGTACTGTTTCATTTCACTTGCAAAAAGATAAAGGGAAAAGGGGGTGGTATTTGTTTCCCAAAAGTATACGTGCCCAAAATATGCAACTTGTTATTTTGTTTGTAAGCCCCCCCCTTTTTGGGGTATCTCTCCAAAATCATTTTACCAATCAGACTCGCTAATGCTTCTTAAGTTAACGTCAAAAGTATCTGAATCAATTGCTGTTAAATTGTTCAATTACTGGAGAAATAATGACCTCTAATGAATACTAATAACATTCCTATTTTTATCAGGGGAATACTATTATAAGTGAACACAAATAAGCATACCTGGTTTTCCCCAAGTGCCTTTGTCGAAACAAAAATGGAAGATATTTGTGAGTGATGGGTGTTGCTGAGTATAAGTCCTACTCATAAATGCGCGTCTTTGGCGAGGCGCATCCAAAGCTGCTGAAACAAAAATATAAAGGCTTTAATCAATACTTCAGGAACCGAGTGGTTAACAATATTTGTTGGTTCATTGGAGTGATTTGCTCTTTTTAACAACTGGCTAAGCTGCAATGTCAATGACTCCGGAGGGATGATAGCCCAAAAACTTGACTTGTCTAAATTGATGAATCCCCAAACAAAAATACCAGACCCTACCCCAAACTGAGATCTTTTCTCCACCCCTGCAGGACTCCAGGTTGGTTTTGGTGGGGGGGGATTAAATATGAATATGGATAGGAGTTTGTAGGCTGGCGCTTCCCAATTACGATGCGCATTGGTGGACAGGAACTCCAATAATAGGGGTCCTTTGGGTGAGAGGACACCAAAGTGTCCCAAATAGGGTTGTTCAGGTGTCAAAATTTTGCACAAAATTTCACCCAAAATAGGAGTCTTTGGGTACAAAATATTCAAATTTTTTTCATAAGATAGGGAATCTTGGGTGACAGTGTACATTTTATAAAAAATATGGTGTGTCTTTGGGTGACATGTTCAAAATATATGGGTCTTTGGGTGACAAGCGATGTGATTGAAAAAACTGGGTTGGTCTTCTTAACAGCCTTACAACATAGAGTCGCGTTCTCACAATCACGGGGACAAGGGGGAAATGTTGCCCACTTACTATTGAAAATTGATTCTAAAACGATTTTTTTTCCGCTTGGATTACGATGGTGGTGACGACCGCCGAGTTTTGAAAAACTGTGCCCAAAGTGCTTTTTCGGGGGTTCCCTCCCAAAAGTGGTGTTTTTATCGAAAAGGTTTAGGAATGTCCTATTTTAATCCTTTTAGTGGTCTAATTATATGTTTCGCGGCATGAGAATTTCAGCTGAGCTATTTACAAAATCCAAAGTATGTGCCCAAAGTGCTGTTTCGGGGCGGGGTCGGTGGTAGGTACCAAATCAGGAGGGGGTGGTTTTTACCAAAAAGGTTAGGAAATGCATTTGAAATTGCTTTGCGTGTCTAATTATACATTTTAGGGCATCAGAAACTCAGCTGAGCTATTTACAAAATCCCAAAATATTCCCAAAGTGTTTTTCCGGGGGAACTACCCCAGGACGGGGGTGTTTTTACTCAAAGGGTATGGAATGTTTTTTTTTTTTTTTTTTTTTTGCCATACCAGTGTGTCTCTGATAGACAATATTTTTACAAATGATATTTCATCCCCTATTAATTCTGGTGTTATGGTCACTGATCTTTCAGATCATTTTCCCGTCTTCCTTACTCAACATAACTATATAGTCGGTCTCACAATCACGCACAAGCGGGAAATGTTGCCCACTTTATATTGAAAATTGATTCCAAGACGATTTTTTCCGCTGATTACGATGGCGCCGACCGATTTTTGAAAAAATGTGCCCAAAGTGCTTTTTCCGGGGGTTCCCCTCCCAAAAGGGGGTGTTTTTATCGAAAAGGTTAGGAATGTCCTATTTAAATCATTTTAGTATCTAATTATATGTTTTCGGGCATGAGAAATTCAGCTGAGCTATTTACAAAATCCAAAAGTATGCCCAAAGTGCTTTTTCCGGGGGTACCACTCCAGGAGGGGTTGTTTTTACCGAAAATGTTAGGAATGCCCTATTTAAATGATTTGAGTGCCTAATTATACATTTTAGGGCATCAGAAACTCAGCTGAGCTATTTACAAAATCCCAAAATATTCCCAAAGTGTTTTTCCGGGGGAACTACCCCAGGACGGGGGTGTTTTTACTCAAAGGGTATGGAATGTTCGATTACTCGATTACTTATATAAATTTGGTATCATTTTCTGATATTAGAAATTCATCTGAACCATTTGTGAGATACAAAAATATGCCCATAATAGCTTTTCCGGGGGTACCCCTATGGGTTTGGGGGTGTGTTTACTGAAAGTCTATAGGAATGTACAGTTAAATGATATTTTGATGTTGAATTATATATTTCCGTCATGAGAACTTCAAGTAAGCTATTAATAAAATCTAAAAATGTGCTCAAGAACGTTTTACCGGGGGTACCGCTTATGAGGGGATATTTACATGATATTTTAAGTGTAATTTTATATTCCTAATGTAACCAATTATCAAATCCCAAAGTGTATTCCAGAAATGGTGTCTAATTTTATATATTCTGTGTTAGGGCTAAATCCTTAAAATTTACTAAAATGAACATGCACTTTATATGCCAAAATAGGAGCCAAAAGCGTTAACACAATGTGTAAGTAAGTGCTCAAGTTTATACACAATAGCCCCTAAATGTACCCGTAAGTACATTTAAGAGTAAGAGTAATAATAGAATATCAAAAAATGTATATTAGAACAGAATAAAACAGTATGATAAAACGATGTTAATAATATTAAGTTAATTCTATTATACAGAAGTTATTTTTTACTTTAATAGATACAATAATGTGACAAATTATACTCTAAATAATGTGAAACTTCGGTGAAAGCAACCGGCGATTGATGGTGGTCCACATTTTCAGTTATAATTTCAATTTCTGGTAGAATCACCAGTAGGTGTCCAATTGTTTGATTCATTAGTCTCTCTAACCCACATAAAATTTTCCGTCCGTTAAAATCAATGGATAAGTATAACTGAAAATAAACATTATTTTGGCGGCATTCTACTGAATATGATTTCCCGGTACCATGATCGCGGCAGAACGTGTGTAATTAATCTAGGGCAGGGGACGATCTTAACGTTATTTTCTTTGGTAAGAAGACTAATACAAATGTCCAATACTTAGAAAGAACATAACTAAAATATTGTGTAAAACGATGTTAATATGAATCATATAATGTTAATTATTATACAGAAGTTATTTTTTTACAACTCTATAGATGCGATAAAGGCGGCAATTTATACTCTATAATGTGAAACGTCGGTGAAAAGCACCGGTTGATGGTGTCCCATTTCTCATTTTATAATTCCTTAATTTCGGTAGAATCAGAGTAAGGTGTCCAAAAATTACTCAGAGTCCCACATTACAAGCAACGCACGTTTTACTAAAGGTGGTTAATCTGCCAAAATTATAGAGCGACTTAAAATGGGGGAAATTTAAATGACTTTCAAGCTTTCAGGCAATATGAAAAGACGAAAGGAATGGTTGTCATCCCGTATACAGAGGAGATTTGAACCAGTGGCGTACCGACCATGAAGGCGGGACCCCAAAAGTTAAACCAATTTACATTAATTTGGTCTCAATTTAAGGCAAAGTTTGTCGCATTTTAAGGCCACGTTTGTCGGAAAAAATCCATATCGTACCGAAATTTCGACGGGGGGGGGGTAATTTTACAGAAGAAATGCTACTGTCTGACCATAACAAAACGTCGTTCTACCTGGCAGCGGGAATTCACAACAGTTAAAATGACCATTTTTATAATTATTTGCGTGTTTCGAGTCCTAGTTGCCAGGTGAGTTAAAGTGACATGTTTACGATCATTTTTAACAGTGCGGGATGACTTTCTTCTATTGAACTTTGCTAATCGTAAATGGTAACCGATGAAACAAAAAAAAACACGAACATAAATACACATGAGTTTCAAGTGAGATACTACTATGATTTGAACCATGGTGTACCCCGACAATGAAAGGCGGGACCGCCCCCCCCCCCCCTTTTCCATTGTCGGGAACGCACTGGTGCAAATCTAGTAAGTATCGCACTTGACTCATGTGTATTTATGTTCGTGTTTTTAAAAACAAACCGGAATAGAAACCGACAAAAGCGTGACACTAATGTGGTGCATCGAGTCAACTGAATTGAGTGGGCGGGGCCCTGTTTTCTTTATACGTTGGGTAGCCGGACTGTGAGTCTGATACTATAATTGGCTTCTACACCAGTATGACTTAGTTATCGGCTGATTGCCTCGATTGAGTAAAAGATTTGACAAGATGTGGACCTGTTGATTGATAGGATGCGAATAGTTTTTAAATGGTTCCCTATCCTCATGACAAGGTGAAAGCCCACTTTTTAATAGATAAATAACCCGAAGCTCGTCCCTGCCCTTTAACCTAATTAACATAATTTTTATCATACTATTTTAATTTCTGGTCTAAATTCATATTATTTGTCATTTCTTATTTAATATTAGAAAGTCAATGACATTGTTTAATAAACGCTGTGCATTTAGGGACTATTGTGTATAAAAAACCTGAGCAGTTCATCCATTTTCATTTAAAAAATAGTAAATTGTTGGGGATTTATCGACGGCAAGAAAATATAAAATCCGAGCCAAAAATCCAGGTATTCCTTGAATACACTTTGGGGATTTGATTTTGGTCTCCTTGGAAAATATAATTAGACTTATCATGTAAGTATCCCCTCATAAGCGGTACCCCCTGTAAAACGTTCTTGAGCATACTTTCAGATTTGATTATGGCTCACTTGAGTTCCCATGTACGGAATTCTATATACTCAAAATACATTTTAACTCTATATTCATATAGACTTTCAGCAAACACACCCCAAACCAGAAGTACCAGTCCCCCTCTTCAATTAAAAGAGGGTGTAGACAATGGGACGCCCCTTCTCTCCATAGATTTTCCTTTTGTGTGCAGAAATATTATCCGCAATGATAAGGCAAAATAAATCTATTAAAGGTATTAAATTAGAGTTTTGTGAACGAAAATAACTCAATATGCCGATGATACAACAGTGTTTTTGGATGGATCTGAGGAATCATTGGACACCTCACAATTAATACATTAGACCAATACTATTTGATATCGGCTTTAAAAATAACGACTCAAAAACAAAGGTTATCTGGATTGGTAGCAGTAAATACCGCGTTATAGAATTAAAACAAGCAAAAAGCTATGTTGGTTAACAATGATCTTTTTCTTGTTTGGAGGTGTTGACTTTTCATTCGACTTCACGAAATACCTAATTTAAACTTCAAACTTGTTTTTGATTCTGCTTAAAAAAACACAGACTTACTGGTGTAAAAGAAATATAACTGTTGGGAAGGATTACCGTATCCAAATCATTTTCATTCCACAATTTTATATTTTTAAGGATGCTGAACAAGATATTTTTTGGATCATGATGCACTTTTAAAAGAGCTAAAGCAGGTAATATATGAATTTATTTGGAGGGCAAAACAAGATAAGATAAAGCGGAACCATGGAAAAATGGTTATATGAAAGGTTGTACAAAAATGGTCAATAATTGATGCTTTTTTGCATCTTTAAAAATCACTTGGATAAGACGCTCTTAAATAATACATTAATCAAAAATGTACTAGAACTTTTTCAAAAATGTACGGGAATAACAAATCATAATACCTAATGTACGGGGAAAGTTATCTCAAGTCCACATGAGCTAGCACTACTAACATTTTCTGGAAAGATGTGCTAAATGCCTGGGCTCGTATAAACATACTTTTAAAATTGATACTTGTACGAGATTATTACAACTCAACTACATATTGCAAACGATGATCTCAAAAAGGTACTAAAACAATCTATTTTACGGATGGGAGGACAAACGGCATTCGTTTTTTAGCACTGCTGTCCTAAAACCAAACAGGTCAACTATTAACAAGAAACGAAGTTTTGCCTGCAAAAATTCAAGCCTTCCAATTGACTTTGTTTTCTTTTTGAAAATACGCAAATCAATTTCAAATATTCTGGATACTCTACCAAACTTCATAATACAACATCTACATTTCCTTTTCGGCCTTCCCATATTAATATATTATTGAAAGATAACAAAATGTTTGCCAAAAATATATGAGATAATAATGTAAATTACCGCCAATTTTGTACAAGATTAACCTGCCTAAAAAATAAAATGGGAGCAAGACTAAACTTGAAATACCGGACAGGAAATGGTTGGATTTAACGTCCTCCCTTTCAAGACATTTAGCGAAAAAATTAAATGGTTCCAGTATCGTATTATAAAACCGAATTTTGGGCACAACTCTTCTCTCTTTATTATAATATGCGTGAAAAATAAATATGTAGTTTTTGAAAACACGAAGAGACATACAGACATGTATTTCTGAATTGGTGATAAAGTGGTTAAAGTTTGGAAAGACTTCCTGATAGTCCTTACAATAACTGTCTTTTTTCTTTAGTTCTCACAAAGAAATGTTTATTTTGGATGCCTTCCATTTTTATCAAAAACAAAAGCTTTAAATAACATAATATGTGGATAAAATGGAATAACATATAACATAAATTACTCGAAAAAATACCAACATTTAAAATATGAAAAAGGAACTGAAAGCAAAATATGAATTGGAAAAATTGATCCACTGCACAAACTTCAAAATGACATGTTGAGAAAACTTGGGGCCAGTATTCGAACCTATTTTGAAAATGTACTATATGAATGTAAGAATGAGTGTGCTTCACGATTCTGTTTTAATGTGATTTTCTGGGTTCTGGTGGGTCTTTTCTGTATGCTTTTTTCCTTTCTCTTTCTTCCCACCAATCAAGTACAAAAAATCAATACAAGACTATTAATAAAATAAAACAAATATTTTTCTTTTTTTAATAATTTAATTTCAGTATACTGTATCCTTGATTTAAGGAATTTATGTGTGGAGAGACTAATGAATCAAACAATTGGCACTACTGCTGATTCTTCTACCAGAAATAATAATGAATTATAACTGAAATGTGGACACCATCAATCCCGTGCTTTCAACCACACCGAAGGTGTTCACATTATTGGTATAAATTTGGCCAGCATTATTGTATCTATTAAAGTAAAAAATAATTTCTGTTATATATATATATATATATATATATATATATATAATATATATATATATATTTATTGATTATATTATATTATATATATATATATATATATAGAGAATCAAAACAATTAAACAACACCGTTTTATCATAATGCTTTACTATTCTGTCTAATCACATTTTTTTTAATATTCTATTTTTTCTTACATAGAAGTCTAGGACATTTTTAATAAACAGATACATTTAGGGGCTATTGTGTATAACTTTAGCACTTACACATTGTGTTAACCTTTTGGCTCCTATTTTGGCATATAATTACATGTTCATTTTAGTAAATGTTAAGGATTTAATCCTAACACAAGAATAATATAAAATAACACATTCTGGTATACACTTTTGTGATTTGATAATTGGTTACATCAGGATATAAAAATTACACTTAAAATATCATGTAAATACCTTTCAGTAAGCGGTACCGGGCCCCCCCGTAAACGTTCTTGCGCACATTTTTTAGATTTTATTAATAGCTCACTTGAAGTTCTCATGTACGGAAATATATAATTAAAACATCAAAAAATCATTTAACTGTACATTCCTATAGACTTTCAGTAAATCCCCCCCCAAAATCCAGAGGGGTACCCCCGGAAAATCTATTATGGGCATAGTTTTTGGAACTCACAAATGGGTTCAGATGATTTTAATATCAGAAAATGTATAATTAGATACAAAATTTATATAAGTAATCGAACATCCATACCCGTTGAGTAAAAACACCCCTGTCCTGGGGTAGTTCCCCCGGAAAAAAAAACAGGAAAAAGGAAAAAACACTTTTGGAATATTTTGGGATTTTGTAATAGCCCAGCGAGTGTCTGATGCCCAAAAAATGTCATAATTAGGCTCAAATCATTTAAAAGGGCATTCCTAACCTTTTCGGTAAAACAACCCCTCCTGGACTGGAACCCCCGGAAAAAGCATTTGCGGTATACTTTTGGATTGTAAATAGCTCAGCGAAGTCTCCTGCCCGGAAAACAACAAGTGACACTAAACAATGATTTAAATAGAGGACATTCCGAAACTTTTGATTAAAAACACCCCCTTTTGGGAGGGGGGAACCCCCGGAAAAAGCACTTTGGGCCACATTTTTCAAAAATCGGTCGGCGCCATCGTAATCAGCGGAAAAAATGTTTAGATAAGAATCAAATTTTCCATATAAAGTGGGCAACATTTCCCGCTTGTGCGTGATTGTAAAGATCGGACTAAATATGCATCACCTCCAAGACTTGGGGAGTTCCTCTTTAGGGTAATTTTTTTTGACACTCTGTATAAGTAGACTTACAGTCTGCCAGTAGTACTGCTTGCCAAAATGTGAGCCACAAGTGAAGGTAAACCATTGAATAAGATCAAGTCTTACTCCAAAAACATCGACGTGTTGCCAAGAAATAAAACCATGCCTCAGAATTGCAGGTCTTGGTTGCTTGCAGAATGCAGCAGTGATGGTCTTGTGTGTGGTATGAGCGAATAACCCATAAGCCTTTTAGAGATGAGGTGGTGGTGGTGTGGGAGAAGACTGGACGAGGGCTGATGTGAAAATTCAAACAAGAATATATCTAATTACTTACCTACCTGTTAATAGCTACTATAGCTAATTTGGATTTTAATTAAAATTAAATTAAAATTAATTTTAATTACAACTTTAAACCAGAATGAGTCTTAGTTCAATGGTTATTCACTGCGTATGAAGTTAAATACGGGCATAGTTACAAGGTAACAGGACATGAATTTGTTTGAAAGCTGTAGGGCGGGATAAGAGAGATTATACATAGTATTCAAGGGGATTAAAATAGGAAGAAACACAAAAAAAGTAAATTTTTCACAGAGGTCTTGACCCAAGAGATCTGATCTACCAAATGAGGTATGGTTACCTACTGGGTTCTTGGTGCAAGAGTCATCAAATTGGTGACGGATGTGGGCCAGTACAGAAAAACAGCAACTTTGTCTTTGGAGATGGACGATGACAACAATGACAAATCTGAACAAAAATGCATGGCAAAAAATACCCCTCTGATGAAGCAAGGGACAACCTTGGAACACAACCACAACAAACCTCACATAGCCTCGGCCATGACTAGTTTATCACCCCCCTCTCTCTCTCTCTCTCTTGTTAATAAATTCAGGCAAAAATTTTTAATTACCTATCCATGAACCCTTTGGTGGTGTGCTGAGTGTAGGGATTGTCCTTAAAGTGACAGGAGGAGATTTTTTGAGGATATAATTTCTCTCAATTGCACTGGATCGATTGTAGACCACCTACCAAAAAGTTTCGAAGGTTTATTGACAACAAGTACAAAAGAAAACCTCAAACCTGTTTTGAACTTGCCTGACTATCGTAATTTTCCCCATAGAACACTGTGGCTTTGACTTTCGGTCCGTGCACGACAGAATACTAAATATCATCTTATTACAACATAAAGACGGCTATTCGGCTTATTCACTTCAGGTGTGATCTAATACATAGGAAAGCATTCCAAATATGCAAAAAACCCGGGTTCGAACAAAAATTGGGGGCGCTTCTTCTTTTCTGGAAATCTCATGTCTCTTTTAATCCATGGATCACATCTTTCAATAGAGAAGCCACTACAAATTCTTGTAACATCATCTGGCGGATAAAATGTTCCATGGAGATATTTTTCCCAATTTGGGCTGCTCCTGGTGTATAGAGCTGTGTTTTTGTTGTTGAGTTCTTGAAACAGCTGTTTAGTAGTGGTTTATTATTATTGTTATTATTATTAATTAAACAAATTATTTCAATTTGGCTAATTATAGATAATTTCAGTGACATATTTTTTTAAAAAGCATGGCAAATTTTTTAAAATGAAAAAAGGTTTTGAGATCAAAATGAAAAAACTTATATTCTTTACACTGGAATTGTAATGTGGACACGCATTACGTACATACAAAAAATATGACATGTTAAAAATTGAGGGTTCCTCATCTGAAATATCTTAGTCAGAGCCTTGTAAGTTAACATATGTGATGTTGATCAGCAAAATAGTCTGAAGCGCAAATATTGAATTTGAGATATAGCCAAACAAGGATAAAATTTCTTTTGTGTCCTATTGTTTTGGCCATCCTTCAACTGATCAATCTTTGGAATTAATTGGTCATTTTACTGGGATTTTTACGCAAAATGTATCTTTTTAAAATGAGCAACATTTCATGAAAAGAGTAAAATTGAATCTAACCGCTTCCAGCTCATTTTGCTTGATCGCTCACATATTTCAAGTACTGGATGATGTAAAGCAAACAAAGAGTCCCCCTCACAAATGATAGTAAATTCAAATATTGAATACAATTCATTTTATCGATGGTTTATGGACACAAATTTTTTACCATTACAATCTATTAATAAATACTCACTGACTCCGTCCATACGCTTGACCTGCCTGGTAGCAACCAGAGCATATCGTCTCCAAGAAACCAAATATGATAATTACGGTATGGCTAGAAGAATGATGTATGGGTTCACTAGGATGTTCACTATTATAACTCCTAGGAATTGTAAGCACGCTGTGGAGAGGAAGATAATAACCATAATAGTCACCAATTTATAAAGATCACACATTCACCTATAGGCACTCATGGCACTATTATAAACACATACTACAAGAATATTGGCTAAGTACAGGAAAAAATGAATTGCAATCACTAAAAGGCTGCTTTAATTTTTAATACCTCTGAGCCCTGCAGGCATTGGGCTACCAATGCAATCGATCCAAGGGGTGGGGGGATTAACAAGAAGTCGCCCTGCCAGAGTGAAACACCAATCTCAAGTTGTCCTGACTCCTGCTATTTTCTTTAACAATGGGCCATTCTTTGGTCACATTGTGACGCAAAACCGTCGATTTTTACTTTTCAACCCAATTCTGTTTTGTCCACATAACTAATCTATATTAATTTTTACATTATACAACCTTGAGTCTAAAACCTAACCAAACATAATATATCCACTTTCACTTGATTGGTTATTTTGTCATGGGGAAAATTAAGTTCGGTCACGTTTGTGACCATCAGAAGGTCACACACGGACCAAACCTTTTTGGGGGGAACCATGACAAAATAACCGAAAATTAATCTACCAAAAGTGGAAATATTATTTTTGGTTAGTTGGACTGAAGGTTATTAATATGTTAAAAAGTAATAACAGATTGGTTACATTGGCAACCAGCATTGGGCTGAAGTCAAAATCAACAGTTTTTTTGGTCATACAAACGTGACCAAAGATGCCCAAATTCCTGAACGGGACCAATGTGCATGAAATGGCTCATTTTCAAGTTAATTGGCCAAATTTTAATTAAATTTGGTTAAAATTAAAAATCCAATCCCCCCCCCCCAAGAGAGATGAGAATGTAAATTTAGTTCCATTTGCGCCCCTTTTTTTTACCCAGCGGGGGCATTGCATTGGAGGAATAGATATTTCATGTGTTATTCCTTAGACACAGAGCAGTACAAAAAAGACCTAGCACCATCACCGCCCAAAATGATTAGAGTGGGGGTTCAATAATTAAAAACACTTTTGAAAACAAAGAGAGAGTGATGATGCAAGCTACTAGAAAACTTTTGGAAGAGGGGCTATACAGTTCAGGTAATTCCAATATGCAAGGAGCACAATATCACTGAATGAGTCCACAGAGGAGGTATCAAATTTGATACACTATAACACTGATGATGGTAAGCAAGTCACCATGAGTTAATAAAATCTAAATTCCAATGGCACAGTTCAATAGCTTTCATTCACCAGTGTATTAGCCGGGGGGACCAGTTGTATTCTAGGGTTGATATGAGCGTGAACATGGGACCGCCCTCAATGCACCCTAACAAGTAATTTCCACCGACCTAAAACATACCCTAAACAAGCTTTTTGTCTGTTTTGCTACCTAAACAAGTCTTTTTGTCAGTAAACAAGTAATCAATGCATTGTATTGATAATATACCCTTATTATCTGGCATTGCTCATGTTGCTTTTCTTTCTTCCCAATTACAATATTTTTGACGCTTTGGACTCGCGTACATCAACAATTTCAGGTCTACGGAAAAACATACCCCTTTTTTTTTCCATATTTTGCTGTTTTTGACACCCTACTCATGACGCGCGTACAATCGCCTGTTGGAAAAAAAACCCTTTTTTACACGTTTTCTTGTCACAGCATCATATCCACCTTTGCCATCCGAGCTTCCCCCCGTGGTATTGAGTCAATACACACCACTATTTTTGTATGATTATCATACCCCATAACATACAAACAGGGTTAAGTGAATGTTAAATGACCCATCTAAGGCTACTGAACTTGAGCCCTTGGTATAAAGCATACCTTAACCTCTTGTGAGTTCAACTCATGCAAATGGTATGATATGATGAGAGGACTTTACATGACACAATCCATACATTCTTCACTAAAAAAAGCTTAAAAGGGATATACTAATAACTTTCACAGTCACAACCACTTTCTAATTAAACACACCTACTGGATGAAATCAAAGATGTGGATTGCAGTTGGTCATCCTCAGGCCAATGTCTTTGGGTGAAGCGGTTTAATATCCTTTCCTAAAAATACACCAGCATTATTGCATCAATCATTAGTGAACACACACCTGAATATAAAAAGAACAGCGCATAGAGCACGGCCTGCATAAGGCACATGCCGCATAGAGCACAGGCCTGCATAGAGCATAGGCCTGTATAGAGCACAGTTTACAATGGTGTCCCCTTATGTAATCAGCTTACATTACTTACCAGAAACTCTGCCTACAATCTAACAATTTCCCCATAAGTGGTGGAATTGGGGATTTTTTTCCCAATAGACTTCACACTTTATCTCTGATGGGGAATGGAAGCAACTTTTGGGGACAAAAAATGGGCTAATTTTGTCAAATTTTAAATCTTACACAATTTTAAAAGTTGGTCCAAAACCACTTTTGTCCTAAATGCCCCTCCCTCCCTCCAACCACCATTACCCTCCGTTTTGTACTTTGAAAGAGTTAAATACTGTACTGGCTTGAAAGACAGCCCACTTATAGTTCCTCTTTTTTTCCATGGCTGTGCAATTGATTTTTTTCTAGGTCAACCTTTCAACAAATAATCACAAAGTGTTGCAAATCACTACCAATATCAGGCCTGGCCCATACCCCTCCCATTAGAAAAGTCTACCACCCTACAACCATCCCAGTAACTAGCCCACACTAAGTGCTTAAATATCCTGTATGATTACCTGTTGGATTGGTAAAATCAAAGAAAAAGACGGGTGAACCTTGAACTACTGACTTAACTCTTATAGTGAAGGTTCTTGCTGGCGTTAATCATCACACGGAAAGCGAGGAAGGCACGGATGAGGCCCATGATTAGAAGTAGGGCAATGAGGCAGCCATACACGAAAGCCGACTGCTCTGTGTCAGCATCAAACTTTTCACCATCTTCCTTGGGAATAGTGCTCTGAATATTAAAACAAAATTGGTATTGGTGAATTAACTCTATGATAACTGCCAGCCGATTGGTTAAAAATATTAACTTACCATTTATTGAGCCAATCAGAAACATTGTAAGAATGATGGTAAAGCTGAAGAGGATTGACCTTAAAACATTAAGAAGTTCTATTCTTGTTGGTTACTCAAATGCAGTAGTACTCGGCGGGTTAAAGGGAGAATGGGTGGCGCAGCATCTTCCCTCACCTTCACCAATGAGGTCTCGGGTTTGATTCCCGATAGGGTCTTGTTCCCAGCAGCTTAAAGAGATGAGGACATTTCCAGAATGAAACGCCCCCAATTTTTTTCAAACACAGGTTTTTTGCATATTTGGAATGCTTATCAATGTATTAGATCACACCTGAGGTGAATAAGCCAAATACGCCTTCTTTATGTAGTAAAATGATGATTTAGTATTTTCTGTCGTGCACGACAGAAAAACAAAACATGGTTTTCTATAGGGACAATTATGACATAGCAGGCAAGTTCAAAACAAAGTTTGTGGTTTTCTTTTGTACTTGTTTGTCCAATAAACCTTCGAAATGTTCTCAGTTGGTGGTCTGCAACCAGAGCTGTGCAATTTGAGAGAAATTTGTACCCTAAAAAAGTCTCCTGTCACTTTTATGTGAATTTAGTTTCTCGGTCCATACTCATTCCTGTAGGTTTTTCTTGGTACTCCCATTTCTCCTACTTCTAGAATCGAGCTTCTTGGCATAAATCTGTTTTGGTATTAAGGTTTCTCTGATATGGCTGCTGCACAACACATTGAGCACATTTTATTCAACTTTTGAAAGAATTCCTCCTAAAAAAATCCTGGTTACAGGCCTGCTTTAGGCCAAGAAAAAAAGTTGATCTCAGTGGGGCATATAGCTAAGAGAAATCGGATCGCATGCCACATAGGTCTATGCGATGGACTCATTTTGGGTCTTTTTTAATGTACTTATGCCAGATGTCTTTGGGACCTGCTGACTTATCTGGAAGTAGTATTAATTTTGATATCAGATGAATGGTCATATTTTTCTCATTGTCGTCCTGATATTTCAGCCTTCCAATCTATATCTTGGGATGAATTTAGCATTCTGCCACTACTTAAATTCAGCACCCTTAACATGCAGTTTATTCTGTTAACGTTGCCAAATTCATGGGTGTTGGCAGAATACTAAATTCTTTCTGATCTTCTTTCCTCCCAATAGAGACAAAAATCGATCTGCATTTAATGG
This sequence comes from Ophioderma brevispina, assembly GCA_023653785.1. Lineage (NCBI taxonomy): Eukaryota > Metazoa > Echinodermata > Ophiuroidea > Amphilepidida > Ophiodermatidae > Ophioderma > Ophioderma brevispina. The sequence continues at coordinate 81,377 of JAMKCH010061335.1, forward strand.
TTAACCATCAATCTTAGCACAGTAGTGAATGGGGCTTTCAATATAAACACATTAGGCCAAGAACTTGGATTTAGTTTCCTGTTGCGAGATTTTTAAAAGGTGAACCGAGGGTCCTAATTCATAATTCATTATTATGTACTGTCATTTCACTTATTACGTCATATTCATTATTACAATCTCAAGGCAGCTTGAATACTATTACATAAAACAAAGTTTCCAAGTTCCTAATTAACAAAACAGGGGTATTTGCGGTTTATTCTTCAAAATAATAAAATCAGTTCAAGCATTTTTTTGCACCCAGTAAATTATGACAAGCGGGACAAAAATCTGGAGGAAATTCATTATTTATGGTATGCTGTAACACCCCTCCTAAGTTAACTGCTTAAAATGAACAGGAAGGAATGCTTGAATATTTTGAGCAACTGAAAAATTGTTTTGTTATCAAGTTTTCAAGAAAAACAATTTTTTCACAAAATAATGAAATATTTGCCACAGTTGCAAATCTGATGCGCGCTCCAACAGGAAACTAAGAATCAAATTCCCTTGGCCTTATCACTTCTACCATCAAACTGCAAGTTTGTTTCGCACGTAACTTACTTGAGAGTATGCAAGGGCCAGGCTCTATCAAGTAGAGAACACAATTCACTTAAATCAGAACAAGCACCTTTAAGTACTCAGAAAAAATGAGGGGGGAATTTCTTCAAAACAGGGATAATATGGCAGGAGTTTTGGATAATGTTATAACATGAGATGCTGTGTTTAATATATTCAAGATAGCTGAGTTAATATTGAAACAGTCCATGCAACACACAGCTTTTTTTAAAACAATTTCAAGCAGTGATGACAAAATGTTGACAAAGTAGGGCCATTCAAAACCTGTCAAACCTTAAAATTCAGGAAAATCATGACATGACTAAGTCTTGGATGCTGTAACCCCCCTCTATTGCCCAAATTCCCTAGAGATTTGTTTAAACTTCATTTTAGGGACAAAATCCCATTTGCTAGCAATTACATTCATAAAATTGCATAGGATGTAAGCTAATAAAATACTTAATACAAATCAGGTGTCGAAACTGTATTGATCTTGATATGATTTGTTTTATTCTAGTTTTTGTCATAATAAATGATACATTCAAACAGCTGCGAACAAAAGTTGCACATACCTACATGTGATTTAATCAAGGCATGTGTGGTTTATTCAGTTGATTGATGATTTACATGTTTTTTAATGCTTCATATCTGAGCCTTTAGAGACACTGATTGGGCCATAGTTATGCCATGGTTGTGCAGTTTAGCAGGGGTGATGCATGAGTTGCCAATTTTAATTTAAATAAAGGGTGATCCATGCATTTTTTATGGGCGAATAATGTGTCTGAGGTTGAACAAACTTTCAAAATAATGGCAAGGTGAGAAATAATTCTGTAATTCTTTATTTCTATTTTATTACCTCAAAATAATTACATAGAATTTAATGTTTCCCAAAAATATTTTGAAATTGTTATGATTAAGCTTTGCTCAAATTATGCATAACCACCACATAAAGGTTTGTGCATACTGCCAAAAATGTGCATATGCTGATGTAATGCACTGATTTAAGGGCCATGGTCCAATCGCTAATACCCTCGTCCCCAGGGACCCCATATTTTACTGGCAGTGGTCAAAATTTTGGTATCAGAAAAAAGCTACTATTTTTCTCATTTACCTTGTGAAATCTTAGGGCTAAAGGATGTTTGGTTTGGATGTTATAAGCAAAAATATGCCCCATTTTGGTCGACCCAAATTAATTTTACACTACTCTGTGGGGATCACGTTTTCAGCTGTCATATAAAAGGGTTGAAATCTCGGCACGAAACTTTACAGATGGGGTCTTGGGGTGAGGGCTATTCTATCAAGATGAAAACTTTATAGACTTAAAATCGGGTCATCCTCCTTTAAAATGCATCATACTGTCTAGCGAGTTTTAACACATTCACAACCCCTTATTGCAATTTAAGGGCATTCCTGTGGTATGTTTGGACGAATCACAGCAATGCAATTTTGAAAGCCACAATTAGCAATTATGTGTTTAATATTTAAATACTATTGTGTTCTCAATTGTTAGTGTTGTGTGATCAACAAATAATATACAGTTATTCAGAGGTTGACACAACAAAGGAACGTAACTCAACTGAAAAGAAATTTAACAACTTTTCTTTAATTCTGCTGTTCAGAATTAAAAATTGTTCTTTGTTTATAAATGTTTGGCTTACATACCCATATATGAGCTTATGAGATGTTTACATATGAGTAATTAATAGCTTTGCTTTGGTAGAAAATATTAACCATCAAATTACTCACACGCAGATTACAGCAAGAATTAAGAGACAAATTTTTAATATTTCGTTTCATTTGAGTTACTTCCGTGCTGTTTGTCAACCCGCGATTTGTGAAAAGCTAGGCCTTTTTATATATAGCATGATTATAAGTATTTGAACCATGTATATTTTTTCATTATTTCCCTCATTAATAATATATTCATGTTCACTGATTGGTTAAAAGTGCATCACATGACCAGAAATAGTTCAACTATTGGCGAGAAAGAGAGCAAAAAAGAAATCAGAGGGAAATAGATGCTTATTTCCCTCGGACGTTAGAGGGAAATAGTCGCCTAATTGCCTCTGTCTCCAGTTCACTGAGGGGGAGTCAACAGATTCCACAAGATCCCTCATGATCAGACCCGTATGCAGCGGTGTGGTGGGTCGGTCGTAACCCAAAAAATTCCACCACTGGGGGCCAAAAGGTTCACTTTTGCGATTTTTTTATTAAAGTCGCCGAAATTTAGAGAGATATCTAATGTAACAAAGGGCAAGTTTAGGAAGTTAGGTCCACTTTTCCAAAACGAGGCCCACTTTTTGAAGTCCTGAACACCCCCCGCCCCAAAAAAAATAAAGCCTGGGTACGGCCCTGCTCACGATCATTAAATATTTATATTTTAAACCCATCACTTGGTTGTTGAAAGAAATTAGGTGATAACAATAAAACAATATGGACGTTCTATATTCATGCAATAGTAAAAATAATCATGAGGTCAAATTTTGGACTGTTCATTTCATTGCTTGCCTCGTGTGAAATGGAAAAAGACAAATTCGACCTCATGATATATTTTTTGTATATAACACATAAAAATATTTTTTGTCATTTGATTGGTGGATTACTATATCTTGGACATAAATATCTGAGACTAGTTCCCCACAATTTCACAGGAGGGAAAAAAGTTCCATAAAAGCTACTTTCCACCATTATGGGAAAAGGTTAATTTTTTATGGGACTTGTCCCTGCATTGGTATTTGACTAGTTGAGTTGCGGGGGCAGCTTGATCTCGACGAAGAATTGGCAAGTTTTTCAAATGACAGAAATTATTTTTATATGTTAATAAAACAAATATGAGGTCTCTATTCGTGAAAGGGCAAAAATACTACCTCGGGGACTGGGAGACAGGGGCTACATTTTTCCGAGGGACCTTCCGGTCTTGAGAGAAAATGTAGGCCCACGGTCTCCAGTCACCCTCGGGTAGTTATTTTGCACCATTCAGTCATGGCAGTCAATATTTGTTAACTATCACCACTACTCAAAGCACAGTCAATATTTGTATACTCTCACACCCGTATAGGCATTCAATATTTGTTTACTATTCCATGAGTCAGAAATGCCAAAAAATCCCCATATATAAAAACTATGTTGTTCTCAGCTTTTACCACTTGCAGGCAGGGTGGCGTATTTACTTCTTTTCTGGGGGGTTGGCAAAGTGAACTTTTTGGGGGGCAAAAGTGGATATTGGGGGGAACTTCCAAAATTTAGAGATATTTGTTTTTTTTAGAGAATTTTTTTAAAAATTTTGGCCCCAAATCGCTGTTATTTGCCCAATTTGGTCGATTTTTGTTGCCAAAAATACATTTTTCTTCTGGCGAGGGGGGGGGGGAGGGGTGGCAAACTCGGGGAAAAGGGAAAAAAGTTAAGGTGAAATTGAAATTTTCCCCCGTTCCCCCGTTGGTGCCACCCACCCATAACTTTACTACAAACAATCCTATAAAATAAATGACAAAAAATATCCAACTTTAAAAAAAAACTAGGGGTGGTTGTTCATCCTGAAAAATGACTGACAGTTAGTGGCTTAATGGAAGTAATAGAGATATAGTAACATAGATCATCTGTTTATTTGGACTAAAATGTGTGAAAAAGTGATAGAGATTGATCAACTTAGGGGATCAATCCAGGGATAGGGTACGATGGACTGGGGCAGACGAGGAGGATCTAGTCAAATCTATCAAAGAATATCTGAAAGTCAACTGGCGCATGAAGTGAGCCACTTTCATTAACTTTGCTAAAATACTCTTATGCTTGAGGACAGTGGCAGCACCAGGTCGTGCAATCCCACATTTGGACCTTACCAATAAATACACAAAATCAACATTAATATAATTCTCCAAACTTTGAGTCTTTCCTCCTTACATTCCCCCATTAAGTCCCCAGATTACAACTTTGGGGAAAAAAAACTGCATGAATTCATGATTTTTGCCCCTTATTAAAAGCTGCTTTACCCCAAATCCCCCCCCCCCCCCACACACACTTTCCAAACAAACCAAAACAAAAATCATGATTGCTGCCAATTATTAGAGAGCAATTGAAGTGGGTCCCATGATGTGTTCAGACACCGGCTTTCTGTTTGAGTAATAGATAGGGTGCAACACCCTACAAAAGGGGTGGGTAACATCCGGAGTGTAGTCTGGACTAAAACACCAAGGAAATCTCTCAACTACCCATACAGACAGAAAGGCATATGGTAGGTGGGGTGAATTGAATCAAGAAAACAAAACATGCCTCTTGAAACATATACATGAAAGTCTATTACAAAACCAACAATGAGACACAAAATTGCAGGGCCTACAAGGAATCATCTTGATTGTTTATAACATAATAAGAGATATTTTTCAATCATGTTTTTGTAGTTTGTATCAGAATCCCAATCATACATCTTTACATCAATTTTGGATTAACTTGAGTAAAAAATATGTTCACTCCTGTTTCACAAAATCAATGCTAACCTGTCATTATCTCACATTCAAAAATTAAGTTAGATAGAAAATCCCTTTTGAAATGTTCAAGCACTTCTCTCAAAAGGTAGGGGTAAAGGTGGGGGTATTTCAAAAATTCAGTGATTTTTAACCAATTTTGCCCCAAATCACAGATTTTTATCAGAATTTGGTAATTTTTTGCCCCAAAAGCTGATTTTTGCCAAATATAAATCATTATTTTTCTGGTGGGGAACTGGGAGGAAGAACAAAAAAAATAGAAGTGCAATCCCCCCCCCCCAAAAAAAAAAAAAAAAAAAAAAAAAAAAAAAAAAAAAAAAAAAATAAAATATTTGAAATTTGCCAGGGTTGAATGCAAAGATACGTCTGTAGAATTTTCATGATTTTTGTTTCAAATATATTTTTTAGATGAGAAAAAAAGCAGTGCTAAGAAAACCTGATTCTCTTTTCAAATATACATTGCACTTGTCTGTATACAGCAAGAAGCCTTCAACATTTACTAAAATAACCAGTTTAATCCTTATTAGGTTGCTTTCACAAGTTGCAGTCTTATCACTTGCCTTGCACAGTGTAATGATAGGATACTTAATGCATGTTACCAAAAATTCCAAAATGCCACTTATCAGGAATTTGTAGATCTTCCGATTTAGCAAATCATCCATAATGCCTTTAATTCCAAGGCCTTGAGACTAGCTGTTTCTTTCTCAGCCTGAAACTAAGACAAAACATAAATGATAAAATAATTAAAAATGTTAAATGTAGGTGTATATTCCAATTTCTCGGTGTTTATCTGCCTCTTTGTATACAATGATTATACTTTGTTGTAACAGGAAATAATTACTGCCAATGGTAAGTGTTGGAAACAACTTGACTATCTTCCTCGTTGTGAAACAGGGTGCACGATCGGCTTCTAAGACACCTGTCAGCGTTCTAATACAGACGTATGTCGTCTCCATTCCTTCAACTTGACATTTATTCAATTAAAAAAGTCCAAGGTTAAGAGGACGAAAGTACTTACATGTCTGGTGGTTCTGTAAGCATTTGGGTGGTTCTTATTGAATAATCCTTGTAATTCTCTGATCTTCCTTCTCCATTGAGGAATTTGAGGCTGCCCCTACATAATAAAATTCTTGATCCCCGGTCTGCTTCTAGGTTTGTGTTCTTCTTCTTTGTCCGTGTGAAACTGAACAATGCTGGGAAGTGCAATCAGTTTATAATATTTTGACATGGGCGTACTCCAAATATAAATATTGCACCCATACATTTACTGGTTGTTTCTTGAGTAAGGGTGTTTGAATCAATCCATAATAATTGCAATGCACCTCTTACCATTGTTACTAAAAACAATGTTTATACTTAAGATGTTCAAGGAACTAGTAAAGAAACCACAAGCACATTTCATGATCATGCTAAAATTACTACTGTTTTGTGGACTAAAATGAGAGGGGATTTTATGGCGAATTGCATGATATTATTCAGGTAAAAGAAGTCCCAAAAATGGTGCATTGTGGGATGGACTTCAAAACACCACTCCACTTCTTGAAATAGTTTAGCTTTAGAATGCCTTGGCCTCAGTAACTACACAGATTTAATACCTGATAATGACACTGAAATATGGTGTTATTCTGGTGCAACAAGGACCAGTGAGGCTAGCTGTTCTCTGACTGACTAGAGAGTGGATAATCCCCAAGTAAGAGAACCTAAATTTGACCAGAACATTCAGAAAAAAAACCAAAAGTTAAAAAAATCAAAAAACTAAAAAATTAAAAAAAAAAAAAACATCTACCAAAAATGTTTTTCAACCAGCTCATTGGTAAACAATATAGAAAAGAAAAACAAATTAAGTTCTTAAGTTAACTGTTTGCGCTAATAACATATGGTGAATACTGTGGAAACCTTGATTCCAGAAGCGATCCCAGATCACTCCTGCCTTGCTCCTGCCAACCCTTCAATCGGATCGTCCATATGGTGTTATATGATTATAAGGAATAAACCTCAATATTACCTTACGCTTTATTCCATAATGAGTAAAAAAAAAAAAACAAGATCCCAACTCCCCCATACCCCCATTAGCACTCTCTAAAGCTGAATTGGTTTTCTATTCCATAGTGTCACAACGGAGGCAGAATGAGGCAGGATCCTACCCGAGGCATGAACGATCCAACCTCGCTCCTGGATCACTCCTGGAACGAGGTTCCCACCAGATATACACCATAAATATGCCCTTTAGAGAAGCATGCCTGGATTTTCTGTTGTGCACAAAAAGAAAAGAAAATACTAAATCATCTGTTTATTGACAGAGCGGAGAGAGAGCGTGGTCTAGTGCTAAGGTGCTGGCTATGGCGCACATATACCAAAACAAAATCCCGGGATCGAATCCCGGTGGGTCACTTGCTGGGATTCACTCGGGTGCTCAATCGGATTTAATCTTATACGAGCTATTGATTAAATACACAGGAATACGCTTCCTCCATGTAGTTCCTGGTTGGACAAATGGATAATGAAGCATCCCGTCCTTCGGAGGGGCTGTTAAGCTGTCGGTCCAGTTGTACAGAGAGTCACCTGTACATGTTACATCACAGTCAGTTCGAATAAGAGTAGGGTTGTAAACCCCGACTGTTTCCAATCCGCCCCAGTTTTAAAAAACGCGGGCCATTGTTAGGAGCGTCCGATATAGATAAATGCGGGCCCGGATTCAGCTTACACAAGTTGAACAAATCCCGGACACCACCATAAGCCATTACGAAATGACTTGTGGACACGAACGAAACGAACGATCTGTTTATGACATTATATTTGTAAGTAATCTAGATATGTTTCAATGAATGCAATAAGTAAATGTAAGGACCATAAGTCTATAATGTCATGATTTAGGATTCAATCATGTTACTCTCTGGTTAATCATTTGCAACATGCTTTGGAACATGTACAGTTGATTAAATGGACAGCAAAGCTGTGACTCACCCCTGATAACCTCACTCAAATGAACCGAGGGTAGCTGTTCAACTGAATTGTAATTATGAGTTTATAAAACCAAAATATGTATGCTGAAGTAGTGAAGGAAATGGAACTGAGGGTGTCATTGCAGATTTATGTCTATTTTGACATTGTCAAGGAATATATGGTAATTACCAAAAAAAAAAAAAATTCAGACGTCTTTAAAGGCTATCAGTGATTTGTTAAATCGGGAAATTGAAAAAAAATCATTCAAAAATTGATTTTTGATGTTTGACAACAAGGTATAGGTTATTCTAACATACCTACAAGTGGCAAGACCAGGTAGAGCAATCGGGGTAAGACGAAATCGGATATTTCAGTCTTAACTCTCCGTACGACACTTACTGCTACACGTAATTCAATGGGCATCCATATCTTTGAACATGAGTTCTTACTTTTCTGTCAATTTTTCATTGGAAAAAAACTTGTAGGATTCTACAGATTTATCCTTCACTTTAAGCTATTTCTGCAAATTGAAAAATATTTGGTATTTTGGGTAGATAACTGATAGTGCTTTTAATTAAAACATTCAGTTTTCCAACCCAAATATTTGATGTTGTGAGGATTAGTCTCGTGGACTGCAAAAGACTGTTGCATTCTCGAAATGACACACAAAGACGTATCTTGTGAGGTGGAGTCAGACCAAATAGTCAGGTACCATGGTCCAAATTATGGCATGACCGTAAAATTGAGTATGGCACAATTTTTCTGTGAAATGATAAGATAAGGGTGTGTAGAATAAGAATCTTGGGCATCCTTGAGCATTTTGAGAAATCCAAGATGGCGTCGCATAAATGATACTATATATTCAACCCTATATTAACGCACTATGGGTTACTAGATATACTATAGGACCCAATGAACAAATGCATGGCACTTTTAACATGAGTCATACTCCAAATTCAAAATGGGAAAGCCAAACTAATATTTTAAAAATGCACATATTTTTTTTTTTTTTTTTTTTAAAAAAAACAACATGAAGTACTTAGATTATGTTGGTAGACACGATACCGTATTTTGATACTTTTAAAGTTGTAACATGAAGTCAAATCAATATGGCAGCCAAAAACGTGATATCTTCAAAAAATAATTGAACAAATGTTTAAATATTACCTTCAAGTATAAATTATTGTGTCAATGAAACAATTAGAAATGTACAGATTGATCATAACAAGTGCACCAGGTTATCCGGATAAATTAAAAAATGGGGTCAAATTATAAATTGAGTGCATATATGTGAAAAATTATGTAATTCCTATGGTATTTTGGACCAACTTGCACCATATTAGTTTTATTTCCATTTTGGTGGCGAATTTTTAAAACAAATTGAACATGTGTTGTATACCAGGGTTAGGATCAAGGTAAATTTCTAATATCATTGGACACGTGATTGCGATTTGAAGGCGTAATACTGATAAATTTGTGCCAAGTATTGTTTGAAGATGTTCACCTTTTGGCTGTCATATTGATTGACGTCATGTTACAATTTTAAAAGTATCAGATATCAGAAATAATTAATTGTGGTCTAGCAACATAACTAAGTACTTCTCGTTCTATTTTATCGCAGGTATTTGCTGTTATATGGCATTATTTTAAAATTAGTGATTTTGGCTTCCATTTTTGAATTTGAAGTATGACTTATGTTACAAGTGTCATAATCTTGGTTCATTGGATCCTATAGTAAAGCTAGTAACTCCATAGGTTTTTTGATTAATATAGGGTTGAATAGATAATGATCATTTATGGCGACGCCATCTTGGATTTCTCAAAATGCTCAGGATGCCCAGGTGGCACCCGGCAGATTCTTATGTCTACATCCCTAATCTATCATTTTCAGCAAATAAATTGTTGTCCTACGCAACTTACGGTTACATGAAGGTTTACCATGCTAAAAGTCCATCTGACTTATTTTGGCCTCTCCTGCATTTGATATCATGCCATTGCAACATTATGTATATTTTTTCTTCGTGAAAAAATGTCAACATTTAATCTAATATCTGTAAATAAATGATATTATGTATGGTCAAAAACCATTAAATCAGCGGCAAGTGGAAAAAAAAAACGTTTGTCGCATGAATAAAGTTCACGTTTTCACTAAAATTCATACCTTTAAATCGAATTTTTTTCTTAAGGTGGCTGTGAAGTCAGGACTTAGTCAAATGGCCAGTTTTTATTTTTTTCCTGGTTAACGGCCGTATATATAAAATGTTGTTCTTTCCAGATGTATTTGAACAGAATCTATATATATTTATTTTTTCCTCACTTATTTTGTTCATGTTGATACTCTTTACTATGTTATGCATTTTGACCAAGAACAATCACATGGGATGAACTGCAAAAGGGCGGGTAATTTCGCGTATTACGCAATTACTCGCCTGTGCTTATATCGGACGCGCGCGAATGGAATGGAGGAATCAGGAACGCATTGAGTGCATCGTATGCGATATGACGCACCACCCATGGAACTGGCCTTGTATGCAATGTCAAATGGCTTGCCCACGTGAGTGGCTTTGCAAACAGAACTGGGATTTAAATTTCACGATTTGAGCCTCATAAACTGTTGAATTTGATCATACGTATTCCAGATGACAGCAATGACCTGGTGAAGAAGAGGTGATGTGAAGAATAAGAGATGAGATGTGAAAAGCTTGTGGTTTGGAGTAAGGCTATATTTTGTTTGTAGCGAAATGGGACAATATTTGGACAAAATGGCGATTTTCTATGTGTTCACTTTCGGCGCCGAGGACTGCGATTTTTGTTTTTTTTAATTCGTGATTTTCGGTTCCCAGTTACTCAAATCCATATCAGGAACAGGTAAGAAATGAAATGCAGCGTATAGAGCATATCAAAAATCTAGGGTCGGTTTTTTAGTTTTTCATTTTTGGTTACAAATCGTGATTTATGTCAACCTTTGAACAATCTGGGCGTTGTTCCAAAGTGAAAACACGCTGGTTTTGGATTTTTTGCAAATAATTTGATCAATAGTGCAGAATTTAAAAAAGGGAAAGACCGACCCTAGAACTATGACTCGGTATACAATACGAACAAGGCACATTTTTAACATTTATATTATTTTATAGGGAACCAAAAAAAAAATGAGTGAATAATCTCCATTTTTTATGATTTCTCAAAAAAATTAGTATTTTGGGGGAAAATATTCTTCATTATTTGGATCTGATGTCATTCCTTCTTCAAATATGTTACTTTTATATATGGGTGCTGGAACAACAATGAAGAAGATACGGCAAAAAAAAAACGTTCCTTGAATTTCATGACTTCACCAGCCACCTCTTAAATGAAATATTTACATAAAAAGTAAAAATAATATGCGTTGTTGGATTCTTAAGTAATTATATTTTTCAAACTAAGAAAGTTGTTGTATTACAGAGTTCTAGTCAAAAAACACCATTGCGCAAATAAAAATAGGTTAATTTCATGGTCATTGTTTCCTGTTCAGACGCAAAATTAATTTGAAGCAATTATTAATGCATGAAATTATAGTCCATAATGTATTGGAAATAGGCAAAAATGAATATATTGATTAACTTGGCCCTCAGAAAAATAATGATTTAGTATGTCGCACACTAAGTGAACCTACGTTACCACGTAAAGTATAATGATGATTCCGCGTTGTACGATGAGAAAATTAGATTAATTTACTTAAATATCTATCTTTTGGTGTCATACGACAGGCGAGGTAATACTGCCTCATGATGGTATTAAAAAATCGGCAAGGGCGTCATTTTAAATTTACAGCCCCAAAAAACGGTTATGCGTGAGTTAAGAAATTGAACATACGTTACTTCAAAACACTTAACCAAAGGTAGGAGTAGCTTTTGTAAACAGTTATAATTTCGAAGCAGAGCGATTATCCCAAAAAGTACATTGCAGTAGAACCATTTCAGGTTTGCATTTCGAACATATAATTGGATGCCGTGTGGACCGAAATGGAACATACAAGATAGGAAACATTCGTACTAACTTATGTCAAAAAGTTATAATCAAAACTTTTAGCGTCGACTACCCTCTGCTTTCGCTGGAGCGAAAACATGAAGGCCATTAATGAGTTTGGAGCCTCTGGACAAAGTGAGAAGCTCGATAATGACAGATTTTAAGTGAAACGTGTTCGAAAACAGCTGAAAGATATCCACGAGGTGCCCTTTAAGGCAACTGTCTGTTTTAACGCTAATCAAAAGTGAATATTTTATTTATCAGGAATGTAATGGTACTCTTGGGTACGGTTTAATTTAGCTAGGGTTTCCAAAAACGACAACATGACACTTGATAAGACTTTACAGTGCAATATAGAAATAATATAGGTAATAAATTTGTAAGTACGTTTCATAATCATGTCACGTAAGTTTCGTTTTTCAGGTCTATGCTTGGTGATGTGTTTTTTCTCAGATATTAAGTATTTATTAAAACAATCGGAATAATGAAGTTCAGGTATAATTATAAAAAACAATTGCTTTCGACAAGTGGCAATTCATATATAGTAAAATGTACCTATACATGCTTTCCACAGGTGGTAACGTTGTTCAAATAAACTAGTGATTCATCGGGTTATACTCTGTTACTATGAAAGTGTTTTTATTATACATGTTTATTATTTGAATATATAAACGTATATTTACGTATGGGAAGTGTGTGTTATTCTCCTTTACTGTCGGAATTACTGTTACATAGAGTTAAAAGTTAACGTAAGTGCAATATTATAATGACATATTGCTAACAACTGTAACTCATGCTTCTGCTTATTATTAAAGATTTGTGGGGGGGTCCCAGACACGGAGATCCTATGCAAGATAGAGCCTTCGAAATGTCTATCACAACAGGGCTCTTTAGCATAACAAAAGGACAAGGCTGGCCTTGATAAAGACAAAAAATATGAGAGAATGTACGCAGTACGAGAATGCATTAATCTCAATTAATCTTGAGAATCAGGATTAAGACTAATTCATACGGGTGGTGGGATGTCCTGTTTACATTTCAAAAGTAATTGAAACGTTTATGGGTTGACATGAATGTTGAAACACAGGCCTATACGCATACATAGTGTTAAGTTAAAGTTTTAATTAGTTCTTTAATGGAGGAAACTTGAGAGTATTACCTTAAATTCCTGATGCAAAAACTTGGTTGCGTCGGAATTGTTGAGGTGTTATTAAGGTTTGTGTAACAATACGATTTGGAAGATAGTTTGTAAAAAAGATTGCGTGTTTGCCGTAACCAAAAACAGACCTTAAAAACCTTATGCTTTTGACTTTTTTTCAATCTTTAAAAAAAATAGATAAACGAAAAAATCGACCCGACCCACTTTTTCCACAAATTTGACCAATTCCGTTGATTTTTTTTTTAAATCGATTGTTTTTTTGTTTTAAAAAAGATATATAAATCATAAAAGTGTAATTTGAAATGTTTAAAGATTTTGAAAAAGGCGATCAATTTTTAGTATTTAACATGTATTTTGTCGACTCTCCAAACAAACCAAAGACGATCCGGATATCGACGGACCCCTGCTTTTTCTTACGTTACGGAAAACAAACATAATGCTTTACCTTGCAAGGGTATTGAACATAAGTGGTGTTGATCTTACCCATGAAGCATACGGTACTGTTATTTTCAATGTTATGGTTCAAAATAAACTTGGTGTAGCTGTTAATGATATGAAAACCGTTCGCACTTTATGCGTTTTGATGAATGGAGACGATTCAGCAAACTTAAAAGATGTTTTATTAGTCTATATTGTTTCCTTTTAAAAGATTGTACCTCTTATTGTCGGTACGATCCTGCAAAGTAATTATATACATGTATAATAAAAGAAAATGACATTTGGGGGGAAATAGCAAATTATGTCAAAGCAAATACTGCCCACTGATTTTTCAAGAAAGACGGCTTGATTGTATGTATTTCTGTTTATAGCTGTTTTTGTAAGTTAAAATGTGATCCCTGGACCTATAAGCGTTAGTTTGAGAAAATTAATGAAACTTACGTTACCCGTTACCAAACAATCTCTACAACACCAAATCCCATATTGAAAATGCAAAATAATCTGGCACTCATGCACAGATAGAATTACGAACACAATTGATGATTTTGGTAGGTATTTTAATTAGAAATAGCATTCATTACATATACATTTGAAATGTCACATAAGAAAAAAAAATAATTGTAACGGAATTATTTTTATTTTCGAATAATTCAAAGCCTGACCGTCAGAAAATTACTCAGTTCGTATAGATGATACCTTAAGCAGTGAAGGAGAATCTTACAAAATTCATTTTGAATGATCATTGTTTTAGGGACAGAAGAAAGAAAAACATTAAAATGATTTAATTTCCTCGATATTCACAGTGTTAGAGCAGTAGCATTGATTGTGTAACTTACGTTATGATAACATACTTTACATAAATTGTCCTTCATGTACGTTCATAGTAAATTGATCATTCAATGTAATTAATAGGCCAAATGAGAGCCAGCTACCAATGCATCATTTGAAAGCAACATATCAACTAAGGGGTAAAAAATATCACAAAAATACCAGAACAGAAAAAGTCATGTGTATTAATTGATCTAAATGAGTCAATTAGGAGTTAGTTAAAGTGCCCAAATAAATTTACAGATTCAGTTTTGGAATAGTATGGTACCCTAGAAATCAAAAAATTACAGAAAAGTACGTAATTAATAAAACACACGCGACGGGAGGAAAGCAGGGAAAGAGGGGTGAACCCCCTACCCTCAATCTTCTACCGAGGCTGCTACTTATACCAGAGACTAGCGTTTGAAATCTTCATTTATGTTAACTTCTCATGATCAACGGAAGTTACATACTGAAACATACCGAAGTCTACTAACGTTCAAGGTGTGGTGTGTGAAAAATAAAAGTTCGCAAGATTACATTGTCGATATTTTCAAAAAGAAACTTGGAGGTACTGTCTTTCATTTATGAATAATATAAGTTGTTTTGTTGAATTTCATTTTTTTTCAATTGCCATCTTCCCAACTTGCGCGATTTTAATGGTTTTGACTGTAATGTTGACTGAATGATAATGATAATAAAACTTATTTGATTTGACAAAAATACCTCGGTCCTCGGACGCTTGTGTAGCCTGCCGTCGCAGTTCGTAGTGAATGATAGACCTAAAAAGACATTTGACCTTGATTGTGACCTTTGACCTCATCAACAAATGAGGGATACCCTGTTGCACACATGATTCAAGTTTGGATCCATGAACTGTCAACTTTTCAAATGAGGTCAAGTTTACATTTTCAGCCTATTTAAAACTGACCTCACATGACCTTATGACCTTGGTCGTGACCTTTGGACCTCATCAAAATGAGGGATCCCTATTGCACTTATGATTCAAGTTGGTTCCAATTGCAACTTCAGCATGTCAAATGAGGTTCAATTTTACATTTTCAGCCTTATTTTACAACTTGACCTCACATTGATCTTTGACTTGGGATGTGACCTTTGAACATCATCAACAAATGAAGGATCCCATATTGCACCTCTGATTAAGTTTGGTTCCAATTGAACTTCAACTTTCAAATGAGGTCAATTTTACGTTTCAGCTTATTTTACAATTGACCTCACATGACCTTGGACCTTGGAATGTGACATTTGACCTCATACAAAAAGGGCGGGATGCATGTTTTCTTGCACCTGTGACCCAAGTTTGGTTCTAAAATCCATCAAAGTATGAGGATATTACAGCAAATGTAACCCTTTTTCACAACAAACAAACAACAACAACAAACAGACATCAACAACAGACACTTTAAAGGGACAAAGTGATCCCTATGGTCTTCCTGCCTTAGGGAGGCAACACCACAAAATGAATTGAGGACTTAACATTTTCAATATGTCACACCACATGCTGATTCCAATGCAGTCTCAGTCCATTATTGCAGAAAGAATTGGGAAGCAAAATCAGGGTGCTGGATTTGCAATAAATGGGCATAGGGGGGAAACAGAATCACACGCAATGCACATGTTAAACTATACAATTTAATGCATCAAATTGAACAATCTTCACTGTTTTATGCATCATTGATACTCCACGTCCTGAACTTATGATAAGTTATAGTTCTTGGGTTTTGGTCGGAACCCATGTAGTTCCGAAAAGAGGGGGGACTAGCTGGCAAATGCGGGACTACCGCTAGGGGGATCAAATTCACAATAATCAAGTTCTAGTCCTGCTATGGGTATCAAATTCAGGTAGCTTGTGACGGCTCATGAAAAACATTGGGAAAATTTTAACATGTCAGTTATAAATAACCATGCGTGTGTAAATCTGACAGTAGTACAAGTGTTATTTATCTCATATTGGTTCTTTAAAAGGTATATTTTTATTCACGTCTGAAAGAAGGGTCACGCTAGGGGTATAAATTACTGCCAAATTGTCCAGTTAAGGGTATATTTTCACCGAAACGGTATATTTAAGATGAATACTCGGTCCGCTAGGGGTATAGTTTCACTGAAAAATTGGTCCCTTTAGCGGTCACTTTAGAACCCCTGGAACGAGCATGGGACCCAACAAAACCTTTGAGAAACCCCCCCCCGGGATAAGGAATGGCGGGTTGACGCATGCACCATGTAGTCTGACAATTCCACAATTTGTGACATATGCATTGACTTAAAAGGACACTGGTACATAATACTACGGGCCGCTCATACGTTGGAGATGTTGTATCGCCCATGGCCCCCTTTTGACTGCCTCTCACCAAAGACCCAATTTTTTGTCACATACTGAGTACACATTAGTATTATTGACTGTAGATAACAAGTGAAAGGCTGTACTTTTCTCATTGCCGTACTGAAATTTAACCGTTCAAATCTATTTATTCCCAAGATAGAGGAAACACGGCCACTTAATGTGTAACCGTCACTATCCTCACAGTAGCTAGTAAACGAATAGTAGAGCTTGCAATTTGCATTATGGCTTTACAATCAAAACCGCAGTGTTGTTTCTCACGATACTTGGACGGGGAGGGGAGGGTATGGCAAGTGCCAGCTCTTCATTATCAAGTACAGAACACAGTAGGACCATAAATTGGAACCAGCACCTTTAAAAAAATATTGAAAGCATTTTGTATTAATCTCTCACCATTAGGCATGTTTGATTGTTACAATTACATTAATTTCATTACTATCTTTCCAGAGTGTTACAAGTACATAGATAATTTAACTATTTATATGATTTTATTGAAAAAAATATACCCAGTTAATAAAATTTGACATGTTATGACTTCCAATTTCCAAGTCTCACAGGAATGACCTAATTTTTAGGCATTTATGAATAGGACTGAGGACTCTTTGAAAAGGTGTACAGAGATGTTACATCAAACTTCCTTTTTCCGACTGCTTCTCACCCAAAATTACACCATTTCTGTTTGTGTCCACCCAGACGGGGTTGCTAGGATATTTTTGATTAGGGCAGCGATGAGGCTGACATGGGTGCCATGCTTGTGCAGTGCAATTGAGGTTGGTGCCTAAGTGGGATGTGTTTACCATCACCCATCCCAGAACGTTAGCAATTTTGGATGGATATGCCAAAATTAGCTGCACTGTGCATACTTTTGGCCAATTTTCAACCACTCTTTTCTATTATCATCTCATTTTCTTCCCCTTTTTTTGCAAATGATAGGAGGTGGCCACTCCCCCTGACCCCTGTGGTACTGCCACTGGTGCCCCTAATATACCTCTTTTTGAAACCTTATATTTTAACGAAATTGTTGATAAATCTCTCACTGTTGACCCCATTTTCTGTAAATTTCCAGAAATTCCATTATTATGTTTATATAATTTCGTAATTTAAACAATTTAGATTATTTTAAAAAAAATATTGTTATACAGTAAAAAATATTACAATGAGTCCATTTTTGTATTTTGGCACTGTTTATTGACTATTTTTTCCAAATTCTCACTGAATGACCCTTATTTTTAGAAGCTTATCACCAAAATCCCTTGCTTTTTTGGCATCACACCCTCTCACTAAAGCCACTAGTTCAGTCCTTACATTTCCAAACTAAGATTTAGGCTCCCTCATTACTGTACTATCAAATCTAAAATGGCTGTAACGATTTTTCTCACAATTGCAGGCATGTTATCACAGGTACAATCCCATCCTTAATAAGAAGAGTTTGATAAAGTGTGCATATATACACCTGTACTGTAACTGTCTGCCTGTGTTTATGCAAGATGTAAAAAAGGTGGAGCAGTCCCAAGGTTGCTAAGTTACCCGATGCAAAGAGTGCAATCCCCAAGTCATGAGGATGCAGTCCCGGGGATGCCAGTAAATGACATTTATTCCTTCAACCTTGAATTCCCTTGAGTGGTTCTCATCCCCCCAATCCATGGTTTGTGGAGGGGTCACAAGAGAACCACTCTATGTCTTCCTTTGGTGTGCCAAGCTGAGCTGAATGTTGATACCTTAATTTTCGTGCCACTTGGGTAGACATGCTCAAGCTGTCCAACCGTGTGTTTTTAATTAACTTTAACCCTCCAACCATAAAAATTACCCCCCCCCAAACTTAAAGAGACACAAGTACATTTCTAAAAGAAGCCCCCAATTATTATTCATTCAGTTATTTCTTCATTACTGTTCCGTTCATTCGCTGCGTTAATTCATTTCCATTATTTTGAAAGTTCTACTGGTATAAGATGCAATCATTTTTCTGACCAATTAAATGTGGTAAATATAATCTATAGAAAAGACACTGCAAGACGTACACGCGCGGCAGCGGCAGGACATTTTCAAAGCAGAGGTGCCTAAAAATTGGCTTCTGGTGCCCAGTGGGTTTCTGGGCAGTGGCGCGCCAGACCTCTTTTTCTGGGGGGCAACTGGGTGTCAGTGAACTTTTGGGGGGGCAAGTGAAAATTCTGGGGGGGGGGCAAAGTATCAAATATTTGAGATTTTTAATTAACCACTTTTGGCCCAAAAAATCGCTGTTTTTTTCCCCCAAATTTGTGTGATTTTTTTGGCCCAAATCGCTGAATTTTGCCAAAAATCCCTCATTTTTCCTTCGGCCAGGGGGGGGGGGGCAAACTGGGAGGGGGGGGGGCAATACAAAAAATTGGGGGAAAATGCCCCCCCATGCCCCCCCCCCAAAAAAATTGGACCACATTTTGTTATACACAGTATCCTAGGCACTGCTACACTAAACGTAATGTTTCCTACATTAAAACTAAAATTCTTTTTCAAACCTCCAACTTTGAATTTGAGCCCATTTAGGTGACTATACCTTTAGTTCTAGTTTATATTTTGTATTAATAACACACAATTAATTTATTCAAAATTGCTGAGTCAGCCTTTAAAGGCTGACCCAGAGATTTCTTAAGGATGGTGCCCTCAATTTTTTCAAGAAATCATGTTTTTTACATATAAATAGGCTGTCCCACATACTAATACTGTGATACTAGCTCAAATCAAGTCTGATTCATTGAAAATCGGACTTTTTATAAAATTCCGGCTCCGTATTTTTTTTATACACAGTATCCTATTTACTGTTGATTACTACACATAAATGTGTACTAAATCAAAACAAAAAAATAGGAATAATCTCAAACTTTTGAAATGAGCATTTAGGTGACTAACTTTAGTTCTCGTATTCTAGTTGACTATTTTAAGTTAAAGGGGGGCGATGGCCGATTTATAGGGATATGAAGTTTTTCATCTTGATAGATGGCGTTTCACCCAAAAAAAAACCCACCTGTAAAGTTTGGAAACGCCGATATTCAATGCGTTTTCATGTGAGAGCAGATAACGTGTGATCGTAAGCCCATAGAGTACTGTTAAAATATATTGGTCGACCAAATTGGCGAAATTTTCGCTCATGACTTCCAAAACCAAACATCCTTTGGCCCTAAGATTCAACGGTAAATGAGAAAAATATACCTTTCTTCTGATACCAAAATGTTGACCACTTCCGGTAAAAATCTGAGGTTCTGGGGATCGGGGACGAGGCGAATTAGCGATCGGCCATGGACCGTTAATATGAAAAAAGTATTATTTTGAAATCTCTGAGTCGCCTTTAAAGGTGCAATGAATGGAGAAAATTTCACATTCAGGTGTCCCTAAAAAAAAATCAAAAGTACTGCTGATTTTAGCCCTGATGTAAGGCTTCCATAAAAAAGACCAATCCTGAAAGGATTAAGCTGAGAAATGTTTTTGATACAACAATTGTGAAATTTCAATTTGTATAGGAGCACATACGAAATCAGCCTAGTTTACATTAATTCCATTTTTAATAAAACCAAAAATTTTCCTTTTTTCTCACTTTAAGGGACATTTGTAGCAATTAAATACAAGGGTTTAAGAAATCTATGAGTGTCTACGAGTCTATATGAAATTACTATTTCATGCACAATATTGGGTGCCTCAAAATCTCTCTGGTTGCACCTCTTTAAGGAAGAGATTTTGGACATGATCAAGGATATTGGCATTACCTTTTTCAAAATAATTGTAGGTAAGTAAATTGGACAATTACCCTCTCTATATCAAAATTGGATTAAAATTCTTATAATGAAAGGCCAAAAACTTAGTAGATACCCCCTGTGGTAATTTGGGCGATACCCAGAATCTTAATTGAGGTTATATTGCTTTAGAAATAGTTTTGTTATACTTGTGGACAGATATCCCTTGCGGAACTTACGGAAAATACAACTGTGCCTCCTTCCACCAAGCAGAGTTACAATTTGGACGAGAATCCGAGAAATCAATTCCCCAAAGATTTACTAACAAGTTTGTGAGAATCTAAGTAAATTCGTTGCAAACCTCAGCTTAAAACCACAAATTAAAAGGGAAGAGAATCTAAGAGATTCTCGTAAATCTTGACTGTGAGAATGTTAAAACTGATTCTCACACTCTGCCGTTGAATTTCTAATCCTGCCAAGCAGCCACCCTGACTAACATGTAGGGAAATACAACATACCACAGCACATGCAGCACATCACATGCACATGTTTTGACATTAAAAACAGTCCAAGAGATTTTATGGTCTACTAATAAACATGACTACTCTGTATTCAATTTCAATCTACATACAATATAAATAAATTACAAACAAAAAAAAAAACCTCGAAGAAGTATGCCTTCTACCAATTTTAAACTAACAGGGCAGGATTTGGTAATGCAAAGTGATTCAGACGGTGAAAATTGGTGTGACTATTCAATTTCTATCAAACTGCAAACTTTTGGATTTTTTTTTACATCCAAATCGTAATTACACGCACATTTAATACAAAATGGCACGCAATTGTTCTTGTTGTTTTAGCGTCTTCTGCTATTGTTATTAAATCATCTTTGATATTTGTTATTCTTCTTATCAGTTGAAAGTGCCAGTGACTTCGCTTACGTCACACAGGTGTGTTTATATCCCCTTCCATGTCTGTGACTGACATTTGCAAGATGAAAAGATAGGCTGGTATTCTGAAAGGGAGTCTAAATTGAGACCTGAGTTTAAACCCAGGGTTAGTCCTATCACGAGTGGACCTTTTTCTTTCAAAAATACTGTAAAGTTAAATGTAATGGGTGAGAAAATTACTCATAGATGGTCCAGAATGGCCTATCTATGAGGAATTTCCCCCATTACGTACATTTTTAGAGTATGTTGGAAGGAAAAAAGGTCTACTCATGGATAACCCTTGTTAAAAACCCCATGTCTAATTTAAACTCCCTTTTCAGAAGAACCAGCCATAAAGAGGTAGAGGAGTTGTTAGCACTGACAAACAATAGGTAACCCTTTTTGCAGTGCTTTTGTAAAAGCAAAGAGACATTAGGGATAGTGTAATGTCTGTGAAAAGATTTTTTCTCTTCTTTTTAAAAAAAAAAAAAACAAGAAATTCAAACAATTACATAAGCACAAAAACATTCAAAAGTGCAATCGATCAAAGTTTTGTTTGGATTTGAAAGTCATTATCCTGCTATGTGAGCACAGAAAGTTCATCCTCTATATTTGCCAGATCAGCTTACTCGATTTGATAAATCCTGACACCACCACAGCCATTACTAATGACATGTGGACCCGCTAACAAGAAGAACCACAAGGACAAATGCTCCATACATTAAATAAACATGCCACCAGAAAGAAGTATACATTTGTTTGACCGCAATGTATTTATTTTAGTGCTTTTACTATGTAGTTGATCAATCAGTTTTTCAGGAAAGGTACAGAAGATGTATCCAAAAAAATAAAGAACAACCAAACACCACAAAATAAATGTGGAAAGGCGATGCGTAGGAGACTCGCCGTGATAATCGCTATACCACTCGTGTACAGGGACTGTATGAAAAAAATACAGTGAGAACGCCGTTGATGAAATGCTAATTACAAAAGAGCAGATATGACCTTCTCAGTGTACAACTTCAACGTCATGCAAGGTAGGGGGGAGGTATGGTAATAAATTTATCAACACCATCAACACAAGTTGGTCATATTACATCAATCACCAGGTTACTATCAAACAAACATCTTACAAAACAACATACAAACGGCATTTTCTGTTTACATTATCATAACATAAAAAAACTCTTAACTCTTTTTTTCAAGATAGTAACTTAGTATAGATACTATAACTATAAAGAGTCAAAAGTCCTAATTCAGGTATTTTTTCCCAACAATGAATTGGCAAATTGTCAGTGCTTTCCATTTATATAATGGATTTCCATTTTGTTTAAAAGTGCAGACATGACACTAGAAACAGTGTAGGACATTTCGCCGATTGAGGCTTGGTCATTACATGACGTTGCGTGACGTGTCATAATATTTGAGAAACGCAGGTTTGTTGAATCGTTGGTAATTTGTATTTACTGTGTCAGAAGCGGCATATTTCCCCACATGTGGCAATCGTAAGGATGGTGTATGCATAAACCATTCTATCATTAATATCTACTTTTTCCCCTCAAAAAATCGGAATTATGCAGTTGAAGTTTCAGGGATTTTAACTGGCATCGTTCCGTATCCCAGTTTTTCTCTCTGTGGCCTTTGCTCGCACAGTTTTGACAAGTGATATTCGAACTTATTTCCATTTTTTCCATTCTAATCCATCTTTCAACATTTATCATAAGCCGCCATTTTTTATGGCAAAACCTGATGTTTACCTTTATACTCGTACCATATTTTACTTGCATGGTTTTAATAACCTAGGCGTTTTCATTATCATATATTTAAATTAAACCCTCCGAAATGTTGGCTGTTTAGTGTATGCCACCTTACGGCGGTCCGGTAAGTGCGTAGATTCCTGTTTCTAAAATTGAAAAAAAAAGTTGGCGTAGTGTTTTAAAATTCTCAAGACTGGAATAATACCGAAAGGCATTGTGGGAAAATGGATTCGCCCAGTAGAGATTTCGTGTTCAATTTTTTCCGTGTCTGCGATTACGCCGAAGTTACCCACAAAAATGTTCAATTTTCTCGCTAGCTAGGTTCTATAGGTTTCAGACCAATGCCAGATAATATCTTTCCGCAGGTCTGTGACCACAAGACTTACACACTTTCCGGACCGCTGTACCTGCCACCGCTGGTTGAAGAAGCCCGGATCGGGAGATGTCTTACTCACGGCACGCTATATAGTGGTCATTAATTATGTTTGTAGCCTGAGTCCCCGGCCCTCACACACAACTAACATTGCGGATCGTTCATACTTTTTCAAGGACTGAAAGATTTAGCGGATCAGTGAACGAAATATCACCTAGCTTCAACGCGAAGATTTTGCATAGTGCATGATACTAATTCATATTCACTGAGCAGCAAGCTACTGTCATAACCAAAATAAAACCCAAGTACCGTCCCTTGGTTTCCTGTTAAAGTTGTAAAATAGTCAACTGCACTGAAATGTGCTAATGTCCTTTTTATACAACCATGTAAGATGGTTTCATATATGAAACTTTTAAATTGAATTTTCCTACATTTCTTATTAATTCACTTTAACTCACGTTCAGGGACTACAAGACCTCAACAAATGCACATGAGAAGAATACGAGAACCAGAACATTTATTATTATTATTGTATGGATACATTTTCTATTCTATAGTTGCGTAAATATTTTTAAGCACATTTTTCACACAAATACCTGAACTAACTCCTCCCAGGATTGTCAAAACATTTTTTTTTCAAATAGTTATTCCAGTTATATTCGCCAATCTCTCTGACAGGTCATTGACGTATGAAATCATCCTTTGGAAGAAAACAGCGAGACACTATTGCTGCGGAATGATAAGATTAGGTTGACATTTAAAGGAGAACCGTATCAAAAATAACTTCCACCTACGCTATAAAAACAATTAGTGACAATATGAGTTTTTCATGGGCAAACGGAATCAATAACCAACCATAAAACGAATTAAAATGTCATTTTGTCTGACCATGCCCTATTTGAAATTCCCGCTACTGTAGTGGGATATGTATTTGTGTTATGCGATAAACGGACGGCACAGTAGCGATCATAACCTCTTCACACATGATTCTTTCATGAATGTGTATTCCATGGCCATGTATACCTAAAACGTCCTGTCGTATCGCATAACAACGTTAGTACCTAGCGCGATTTTTATATCACATGGTCAGAACTAGATGGTTTTAATTCATCAATTGTTAGGTATATATAATTCCGTTTTTCGATAAACCACTCGATATGTGTGTCAATAATTATCTTATAGTGTAGATGTTTACTATATTTGTTTTAACGGGTGCTCCTTTAAAGGTGGAAAGGAGGAGATTATCAGGCACCCCAAATATTGTGTCATAATGGTAAGTTCATATAAGATTAGACACTCAATAGATTCTTAACCTTTTTATTTGGATACAGAAATGTCTACAGAGAGAATAAAAGATGATTTTGATTTTGCGTATTTTTATATTTCAATATAAAACTAAGGTTGATTTTCATATTTGCTCCTATATGAATTAAAAATTTCACCATTTTTGTACCAAGAAACATTTTTCCAGCTTATCATTTCAGATGGGGATATTTTTGATGGAAAGCTTACATCAGGGCAAAAACCAGTACTTTCTATTTTTTAGGGACACCTTATAAGCGAGTATCTCTCGTTGCAACCTTTAAAATCTTTTTTAGTGTTGTTTTTAACCAAGACTTTTCTTTTTGTTCGTTCTTTTAGCAAAAGAACAAAGAGTAATCACAGACATAGCAATATCAATTAATAAATTTCACAATCATTCGGATTTCTGGGTCCTCCAGATTTGGTTTGGTTCGGGGATTTGCAGCGATGAGATCACACCCCCCTAGCCAGTTCTAAGGATGGTCATTTGGTAGAAAAGGTTATCCACTCCTAAGGTTTGCTTCATTTCATATACCTATTTTCCAACATTTTCTGGGCTCACATGTAAGCCCAGTAAAAATGGCTTTTTGACAATTTTTTGAGTAGTTTTCCGGAAAAGGGACCCATGTCTAAAAGGATTTATCAGAAACTATGACCCATGTCCCTAAGGATTTCTCATCTGAAAATACGACCATGTCCAAAGTTTTCTCAGGAAATACTAACCATGTCTACGGATTTCTTAGGAAAATACGACCCATGTCTATGTATTTCTCATTAAAAAACATGACCCACTGGCAGAGGATCATCCCCTTAACCTCTATACCTCAACTTTTTTACAATGTTTTGAGGTAACTTTTCGGAAAATGGGACCCATATCTAAGGATTTATCATGAAAATACGACCCATGTCTAAGGATTTCTCATGAAAATACGACCCATGTCTAAGGATTTATCATGAAAATACAACACATATCTAAGGATTTCTCAAGAAAAAATGACCCACTGGAGCAGGTCATCCCTGTATACCTTTAACATGTGAGTACACCCCCCCCACCCCCAGATTTGAACTGGAAAAGCCAAATGTACCAGGGAGCAGCCCCATTGTGTCACTTCCAGCTTTCTTTTCTAAACAAGTGAGTAGGTAACCTACAAATGTTGTTGACAATTGGAAGGAAGGCATAGGTGCCAAAAAGTTATTCATCTATTCCTGTGTACATGACATACCGATCTTTCTTGAATTTTGGTTAGTGTTTTTTCTTATATGCATCTTTTGTGTTGGACATGCATGTACTTATTGTACGGGAGGCTGAAGCTAGTATTTTGTATCTGAATGCCATTATGAGAACAATTGATATGTTGTTCTTTCTCATTAAATTGGGGTGTAATTTTGTCCCTCACCAATTGATACTAATATTAATGATTTTCAAAGTTAATGCTCATGTTACGGAAATTTGTTCCACTTGTAAAAAAATGACTATAGCATTGCTTGTATTTTAGTTCGATTTTTTTTTCATGTTAATTGTGAACATGTACCATTTTACTGTATTCCAAAACTCCCAAATTTTTTGAAGTATGTGTACAAAAACAATTTTGTTAATAAATGTATCTGTAGTTTATCACCTTGTGTGTGAGTTGTAATACACACCTTTGCTTGATACCAATCTTAAGAAAAAAGTTTGTAGACCATATAGTGGATTTGCTATTTTGACCTTCTCCAAAATTGTTCTATAAGCTATGAAGAAAACGCTTTTCATAATTTATGAACCATTTTAATTTTTCTTCTTTTTCGGTTTTTTTGTTTTTTTTAATGTTTACAAAAAATGCGCATTTGTCAGGTGGGTTAATGCTCTCAAAGTACACCAGGCTTCTTATTGGCCCTCTCCTCACTTGATTCCATGCCAATTCAATCTTTTGTATACTTAAGTAGTAGTTTCCAGGTCCAAAACTTTGACACAATCAACAAACACCAGCTGGTTGAATACAGACATAAGTTTGGGGTTGTCATTGATTTGACCCCAATAAGCATATTAAAGGTCATCCCACCTAACTTTTAGCAAGCACCTTATGCTCATTTCACCCTTTGCGTAATGACACATCAATGGCACGCGTACATGTATAAGGATGGTTGCGTATGTGTATTTTGTTCCAAACATTTACGAAGTTATTTGAAAAGGTTTAAAGCTAGTAGGCAAAAATGTTAGTAAAATCCAGACAGCAATTATGTTCTTTATATGAAAACGGTGAAGGGGTCAACAACAAAAAGCAAAATTGTATGCGTGTCCTCCACCAGTTTACAGCGGAAGAGTTCTCAGTTTCATAGTAGCAAAATATGACTATATGAGGAAAAAATTGTAACGTGAAACACTGTTCTGCCAGTTTTGAAAAAGTTTTGATCAGTGGATCAGTCAGTTGAGACACCACACAATATTTATTTTGCCTACGTAAAGACACCATAGCTTAACTAACATCCCAGAAGTAGGCCGCTGTGGGGGTGTCGTTCCATGCCATTGTAGTTGTTGTGGGTGGCATCAGATGTTTTGACCTTCTTCTGAATCAGCCCAGAATAGCCAGGAAATTAGTCAGCCAAAATAATGACACCACCTGAATTGGAGAATTTCATGAAGGAAAATGTGAAAAATATGAACTGCTGCTGGAACATTATTTTAAACATATGACCTGTTAAATGTTAAACATATGACCTGTTCTGAACATTATTTTAAGTAGGAAGAATGAGGCCCAGAGCCAAAGTTCTTGCAATTAAAGAATAATGGCATCGCTTTGGTTTCAATTCGTCGTAAAGGAGTACCGGTTCCCAAATTGTACCTTTATTCTCTAATTTAAAGTGCCACTGGCACATTTTGCAGAAACATATGAAAATTTTCTTCAATTGCTCGCAAATGATAGTGTAGGCCATGGAAGAATAGAGATTATATTTTACACATAAAAATAACAGAACCAAAAGCAGTGCGGAGACAGTAATAAGAGGCTATAAAGACATCCAAGTTCATTTGTAGGCTAATTTTAGTTGCCCTAATCAACACAATTGTTTCTTTTAAATGAATATCATAGACCTTACTCATTGATATTTAAAAAGCCACAAAGGTCACAGTCTGGGTCAAACAAGGTGCATGCGTGGCGTGAGTTTTCTTGTGTTACACGCCATTTCTGCGTGTCGTATGTTGCAAGTTAATGTCACCGGTGAATAATTATAAATTGTTTCTGTTTACCCATAAGCGTGCTGATTTGGGCTTATTAATTTCACGGTGAGGGCTAAGTATATTAAAGCTTTATATCCATTAAAGCAAAAAATATCATTTTGAAAAATCTAGAAGGGAGCACTATTTTTTAAATGTGCCAGCTGTCTCTTTAAATAATGCTCACCTGTGAACCCAGCTAAAACGAAGAGCAGAATTGATGCACCCACATATATTAGCAACCGTACTGAAGTATTTAAGGTAAGTTGACCAACTGAAATCTCCTTTTTGGTTTCTTCAGCCTTGAACAGTTTGGAAGGACTCGGTTTCTTTTTTCTAAACAAAGAAATTAAAAAAAAAAAAAAAAAAAAAAAAAAAAATATTTGATTACTATGTAAATTACATAACACATAACAATGTTGAAAGTGAGCTACTTAGTTTTCTGAGTTTTACAAGAATGAATAATATCTACAAAAAGGGCTGTTATGAAACTATGAGAGCCAAATTCCTTGAAAAAACAACCAATACATTTTAAGAATCCATGAAAATCTGCAAGTAACTTTTATGTTTTCCCAGATGGCTAATGAATATGAATGCTGGGGAAAAACCTGTGTGCATTTGGCTAGACTCGAACCGGTGATTACCGGAGTAACTTTCGACTACTAAGCCAAAGCCACAAGAGCTGGGTGATCAATGACATATACGCTAGGTTCAATCCTTGTATTTCAAAGAATATTCTAAGTCCCTCTTAAGATTATGCAAAAGGGCTCATTTTTGTGTTTAAAGGGATGAAAATTACTTGAAATAGCCCTGGGAATGACCTAAAAGGAGTCCTTTTTTAATATTTATAATGATCACATGTTGCATCTTTAAGTATGGAGTGCAAACTCAAAAATACGATGCTCATGCTTAATTACTAAGAAATATATATTCCAACATATCAAGTTATACTTAGCTAGAGTGTGTTCAGTACAGATATATACATGGGTAAATGAACATGCAAATGAGAATATATAAAAGAACTTGTCTTATGATCAATTTGAATTAGTTGCTCATGCAAAACACACTGTAAACAGCAAATTTTAGTGACAAGAAATTTTTGCTAATGAGTAAGACCCCATCTTATTTTGCTGCACAAAATTTTAAAAAATGTAATCATTCTTACACAAGATTATTTAATTAAATTGATTTCCAGACATTTTTTTCCAAAACATGCAAAATCTATGAAAATGAATTTCTCACAAAAATGTTCTTTTACAGTGTGCAATACAGTGTTATTAATCTATGGCAGTGATCTAACAAAAAAACAAAACTATGCAACACTTTTTGTTTTAAAGTTGGACTTTATCGAGGGTTGACAATCAGAAGGACGTAACTCAACACTAAAAGAAACAAAGAATTTCTTAATTCTGCTGTTCATAATTAAAAATTGTTCTTTGTTTACTAAAGTTTATATAATGTTTGCTTACAGTACCATATTTGAGCTTTAACATATGTTTACATTTTGAGTAATGAATAGATTTGCTTAGTAGAAAATATTAGACATCACATTTCTCAAAAGCAGTATTAC
The DNA here is from genome assembly GCA_023653785.1 of Ophioderma brevispina. Classification (NCBI taxonomy): domain Eukaryota; kingdom Metazoa; phylum Echinodermata; class Ophiuroidea; order Amphilepidida; family Ophiodermatidae; genus Ophioderma; species Ophioderma brevispina. The sequence continues at coordinate 110,982 of JAMKCH010061335.1, forward strand.
AGCAGAATTAAAGAAATTTTTTATTATTTCTTTTAGTGTTGAGTTACGTCCTTCTGATTCTCAACCCTCGATATTAACTTCAGTGCTTCAGCTATTCAAGCATGCCATGTTAGGTTGCCCTGGTTAAATTAAGGGTTTGTGCATATATTCAAGGTGAGGTGGCCATTAATGGTCTAAATCACTGACTGTCAACATAGTAAGAATGGTTCAAACCCATGAGAGGCTAGTCTCTTTGTCACACTCAAGAAATTGCATAATCACGCATAATCTCCTCAAGCCTGCTCTCTGCATAGAACGTGCAGGCGCCTAATGCTTTGGATGGAGAGTTTTTAGAATGCTCAGGTTTGGTGTTCAGTGCCCAATACTTCAAAGAGTTACACACATGTGAAGCTGTTGATCCCAAGCATCAAATGATCATCCTTGATCACATTAACAAAGTTGAGACCTTACTGAAAAGTGTTAGTGACCATCTGGGGTTAGGTACCTCTACTCATCACTCTAAGTAGGCCTACCGGGGTCCCTTGCAGACAACACTTGGCTATAATGGAAGGGTAGGCCTTATAAACATGCAAACATGCTGAGATTTCATCCTGAAGCCTAACATAGCTAATATTTCATGTTTTCATAGATAAATATTTGATTACCCCCTCCTTATAAATGAAAAACTAATATATGCATGAACCCTGCTCATACATGATACCCCAACACTTGGTTGTCAAATCAATCCCTTCATAAATCATTACCAAGCATGATTCCTCAATTTCACCATTTGTTATACTCGGCTTGGAAAAATTAACTATTGGAGCTCACAAGCTGAACACCATTCAGTTACCATGTTAATACAGTTATTTAGGTATAGTGTTGCACCAATTATGCATGCTGTATTATCACAGGTATATATGTATGAATATTTATTTCTGCAAGGCTTTTTACCAATTACATTGTCTCATTCCGGATATGCATGAAAGTGTGATTACATCATGGCAATAAATGATGGGGAAATAATTTCTACATTATTCTACAGGTAGTGCCATTAATATATGTGGGCATGAACAAGGATTCTTGAGCTACAGCTAATGTTGGGGTGGAGGTGGGGGGTAAGTTGTACATGAGTGTGGGTAACCACATTCATTACAAGGTTTCTCAAGGCCACCCTACGAAATCGTGCCACACAGAATAAATGAAATGGTATACTATCCAAAAACAGACATGTCAAATGGATGCCCAGCCCAAGACCATTTTTCAAACCCTTTCGTCCAGTTCTGAGAGTGATTTAAATGGCCAAATCATTATTCTAACAGTCCTACAGAGGCATAACAGACTGGCAGAGGCATAGGTCAAATTTAACACCCTTGATTGCAAATCTTTAAGTCTGAGGTTTTTTGTAACTCAGGTGGTTACCCAACTAGAATACCAAGTTACTCCCCCAGGGTTGATAAATACAGACCCCCAAGGGGTCACATTTGAATTTACAGAGATGTACATGTACTACCCTTGTGACACTCTTTTAGTGCTGATGGACCCTTAGGGCTGGCTTTTTTAAGTTAATTCATTTTTCCCACATTCACTCTTAAGGACTGAGTCTGTATGCACAAAAAGAGTTAGACAAAACCAAGACATAACTAAAACAAATATGGGTTCTGTAAATGGAACTTTTGACCTATATTTTCAATTTCCAATACCCTATTTGCTTCCATCTTCAAGGGTTTAGGGGTACAGATTTAGGTCCGTATGCACAAAAAGTTAGACCAGGTTGAAAGTTAGACCTGGTTTAAAGAGACATGAGGAGATTTCCAGAAAGAAGCGCCCCCAATTTTTCTCGAACCTATGTTTTTTACATATTTGGAATGCTTACCAATGTATTAGATCACACCTGAAGTGAATAAGCCGAATATGCCGTCTTTATGTAATAAGATGATGATTTAGTAGTTTCTGTCATGCACGACAGAAAATCAAAGCATGGTTTTCTATGGGGAACGATTACGATAGCAGGCAAGTTCAAAACAAGGTTTACGGTTTTCTTTTGCACCTGTTTGTCCAATAAACCTTCCAAACATTCTCGGTAGGTGGTGTACAACCGATCCAGTGAAATTTGAGAGAAATTCATATCCTAAAATAATCTCCTCCTGTCACTTTAAGTCAAAACTAGTTTTGCCTCAAATTGATAGTTGTTCACACTTTCTTCATAAAGTAACTAGCAAATTTGAAAGATTTAAATGCAAATTTCCAAATAAATACAAAATACCTCGTGTCAGTGCAAAGGAAAATGCCTTTTCTGGTGGGACAGAATTAAAGCGACATGATGGCATAAAAAAATATTCAGACATAATGAAAAGGATCCTTACTGAAATCACTTCCACAAGTTTGAAAACAATTTGGATGTTTACATTCTGTAAAAACAGTAAAAACAGGAAAAGTTCCAGAGGGGGAGGTGGCAGTTCGTGGCAATTTCTGGAAAAAGGATGCTGACATTACTGCCAGCATTTACCAAACTTGAAAAGCATGCTGTCATCAGCTCACAGACCATTGCTATTGTATATGTGCTAATCCTAGCTAATCCATCTTTCACTTGCCAGATCAATATCTTACTACAAGCCTAAAGTACAATGCCTGAATCCTGGTCTGAATGCTTTTGATTTGTGTCACAAAACATGCTAGATACACTGTAAATTCTGTCAGGGATGTCAACACCTTGGTTTTCTGTTCCAGAAATTGCCACGAACTGCCACCTTCCCCTCTGGAACTCTTCCTGTTTTTACTGTTTTTACAGAATGTAAACATCCAAATTGTTTTCAAACTTGTGGAAGTGATTTCAGTAAGGGTCCTTTTCATTATGTCTGAATATTTTTTTATGCCATTATGTCGCTTCAAACTTAGACCAGGTCTGAAGTTAGACCTGGTCTAACTCTTTTGTGCATACAGACCTAGGGTTTAGGAATAAGGGTATAGGGTTAGCATTATAACAATTTTGTGATGCTTACATGAAGGTAGAACCCCCTATTTGGGTGCCTAAATTCAGCTTTGTATCCCTTTTGATTGAAAATCTGAGTGACACATACCCACCAAATCAATATGTTGGACCATAGAAAAAAGGAATGTAAAATCAAAACTTTTTTCTACTGCATAAGTCTGGAATTAAAATAATCCTAATTCTTCTTCAAAGTGTAGGGGTGAGGTGAAATGCATATCTTGTTTGACAGACCAAACCAACTCATATTTTAAAGAGAAACTGATACAGTGCCATTCTTTTCATTTCCAGATTAAGTAAAAAGCTATAAAAAAAATGGCCTTAAGTCCCAGCTTGGTACTCTCCACCTGTTCCAGCCTGTCTCAAAAAAATGGTACAATCAAAAACCAATTTCTTTCAATATTATATGTCAACATAAGTAAGTCATTTTGTACATCCCATTAAAGAGAAAAGACCAGGCTTCCAGTATTTTTGTTTCATCTCATTTGCTTGTTTCAATTGAGAGATAACCCGGCCCAGTTTACTGCGGAACACAAAAATCAAGTTTGTGCCACTTTCTGGTTTAGTGAAAAAGGTGAAAGAATTAGTTGAACATAAGTTATTCACATAACAGATATGAAATTCTTTAAAATGGGATTAACTTCATAAAGAAACTCTAAAAGATACGAAAACAGTTACATAATGGTGGAAGTTTTGGTTTTAAGATAAAGTGAATAACATTCGACATACTGTTGTTTGTTAGCAGAGAACCATGAGCATACAGCAACCTTGGGGAGAGAGTTTTTATAATCTTGAAGAATCAATGCAAATTCCTACCAACACCTTGATACTTTGCTTCCAAATTCAAATTTTTATTGACTTCAACAATTAGTAAATGCACAAAGATAGTGCAATATTTTTAAACCATTTCTTTGGATTTGGAGTGTTTATTTTGGTTGCAATAACATTCCTTCTGGCATGATTTTAACATATACCAATTTTGTAATAAATTCAAAGCTCCATTTCATTGACGTGTAATAAATATTTGTATTGTTTATTATTTATAAAAAGAAGATATTTGTCATTGAACTGATTATGTTGACTATTAAAACTTGTGTCGATAAAACTAGGCTTCCTTTGTTTACTTTAATCTGTGTTTTGTTTCTTTTGTGAGCTTCAAGACAGCATGGCATAACTGCGTGAAACAACTCTGCCCATGCATATAAGTGGCACAAAATCGATTTTGGTGTATCGCACTAAATTGATTATATCTCTGGATTGACAAAAGCAAATAAGATGAAACGAACACAATTGGAAAGCCTGGTCTTTGTTCTTTAATATTATGCCAAGTAAGAATGACTTATTTTGAAATTTCATATTTAACCAAATTTTTTTCTGATTGTACCACTTTTTTTGAAACAGGCTGTATAACACATTCTGATGACCTATCCATACTCTGGGCCATAATTTCTTGGACATAACCAATGCGCGCGTTGATCATTGCTTGTACTGCATCTACGTGCAACACGATGGTGCACCGTTTTGGCGGGGAAGCGGGCGTACGTTCTAAACTGTCCAAACAGTTATGAGCCAGAGTATAAGTGTGACACATCTTTTATATATAAAATTGACAAAATTGATATTTTTTTCATTATCTGAAAACAACCTTTCCAATGATACATACTTCCAAACAATGAAGTTATACATATGAAGATATGAGCACACAAAAATATTTTCTCATGATTGTCTTTATATTTTTGCAAGACATCTTGGCTGAAAAGATCTACCTCTTGATGAGATGCACAATATAAGTGATGTATGTTAGTTAACCCTCTTAACCCTGGCAAGCAGATGTATAAGTTTATGAAGTCAGTGGTTTTTGAGATGGCTTCCAAATGACTGCAGGTCATTTGGGGAAGCCATCTCAAAAACACTGACCTAAGACTAGGCTTGTTAGTACTCCGTTGAATGCATTTTTCATGCTGATTCTGTATATGATCATGATAATGCACAGTTTTGACATTTTTGAATAACAAAGAAAAAAATTGAATTCTGATTGACAATAGTCATCTGTTGGGTTGGGGGCTTAACCCCTGGGCACTACCACCTATAATACAGGCTTTCTGATTGGCTTATTACAGGACACTACATGAGATAGTCCTCTGAGTAACCAATCAAAATGGTGCTTTTATATCTTTGTGTAAACTATACCAATATTCTTACAATATCTCTGATTTGCTAATAACATGATATTACCTGCCAAGTAGCCAATCAAAATAGTGCTTAGATGCTGATAGATAGGCAGGTAGTGTGCGGGGGTGTAAGTTTAGCATGACTGTGAGTATTTAATGAACATGCATTTTGAAGCATTTTCTACTTACTTCTGACGGTGTGGCAGGTTCGTCTTTTTCTGACTTTTCCACGGAATTGAAGAAAGAAAAATGTACTATCATTCATTAACATTTTAAGTGATATGTTCACCTTGCCCCTGAAAAGGAAGGGGTGTGTTATAATCACTGTGTGTGTGTGTGTGTGTGTGTATGAGTGTGTGTGTGAGTGTGTGTGTGTATGTATATGTGTGTGTGCATTTGTGTGTGCACATGTATGTGCATTTGTGCGTGCACATGTATGTGTGTGTATGTGCATGTGTGTGCACATGTATGTGTATGTGTACATGTATACATATGCATGTGTGTGTGCACATGTATACATATGCATGTGTGTGTGCACATGTATGTGCATGTGTGTTCATGTGCGATTTTGATTGAATATATTTAAATGAAATACAACTATACATATATTTATTTCAAGGCACCATTTACTCACTCTGCATGGTGCTAACAATGTGCCAAGCATTAAAGGTGCATGTTCCGATCATCTTTGGGACCCCCCCGATTTATCCGGAATTAGTAGCATCAATTTTGATATCAGATGAAAGGCCGTATTTTTCTCATTGTCGTCCTGAAATTTGAGCCCTCAAATCCATTTCATTCCAAAGATATAAACAAAAAAACAACAAATTAATGGTTAACCATCAATATTAGCACAGTATTGAATAGGGCTTTGCAATGTGAATTATTGCTTCTACCATCAAAGCTGCAAGTTTGTTTCCCACAGTACTTGATGGGCCGTATGTGCAAGTGCCAGGCTCTCATATCAAGTAAAGAACACAATAGACATAAATCGGAACAAGCACCTTTAAACTGCATTGAAACTTTTATGTGTATGCAGAAGCAGTTCAAAAATGGAATTTTGCATCTATTTTATGTGTATGCACACAAAAGCAGCTCAATTGGTTGCAAAATGTAAACTATTTACATAACAAGGGTACCATCATATTTCAATGTGTGGCTGGATTTTGAGGCTTTTTAACACTTTCTCGTAAATTTAACAAACCATTTTTCATAAATAAAATTTAATTTTACTGTATAAAATGATAACTCTACATTTCTCTCTGAAACATTGCTAAATTAAGTCAGATTAAATTCATTATTTGATCATTTATGGATTTATTGGGAATAAAACATTTCTATTAATTAGCCGACTGTAATTTAATTGATAAGTCATTTGATAAGGACCTGGCATAATTTGCATGAAATAAGCAGAATCTCTTTAATGGTGTAAGATGTAGTCTTCACACTTGGCACGCATCAAACATGTATCAATGTGCATGCTGTATTTGGATCTCAGCAGCATTGAGGCTTACAGTGAAATGACTTGATCACCAATGGAAAGATGCAAATATCTTTCCAGCAACTCTTGTAAAAGATAAACACAAAAAAAAACCCTGGGTCACTAGTGACCCTGATGAATTCAGCAGACATATACGGAATAAAGTGCAGAATTCTGCCACTAAATGGCCATACCCATTCCTACATTTAACTCACCTCTTTCAATGTTCCAGCTCTACTTCTTCCTGTACCAGCACGACTTCTCTGTGTTCCAGATCGGGGTCTGAATCCATCATCATCTTCCTCCTCCTCCTCACCTTCTTCAAGGAGTTTAGCAAAGTCAATACCTTGAGATTGTAATTCAGTCAGAGTTCCTATTGCTTCTTGTCTACCCTAATTTAATCAATTTTCAAAAGGTAAAAATATGGTTGTGAAAAATCATAGAAGTTCAAAGATTTTCAGCACAAATATAATTGGGATATTTACATATTAATAACTCCTGAAAACATTACAGTACAACAGCCCCCATTTTTCCAATGTTAACAATCTCTACTACCTCTGGACCTATCTTTAAAATTGTTTAATTTTTGGTAAAAAATCCAAGATGGTTACCAAAGCTGGTCAGTTGTCAGAAAGTATATCACTATTAGTCTGACAGAAATTGACCATGATATATCACCCTTCAACAGTCACTATGATAACATTTATGTCAGAAAAATTTAAGAAATCTATAGGTTTTAAACATATAAAATATCAAACTAAGGTTTAGGCCATTTGAAACATGCTGATTCTAGATTTAGGGAAAATGCCCTTATTGATAGGCAAAAAACACATCAAGAGACAGTATTATGCTCAAAAGACTGCTAATTTCCATGATTTAAAGGTCCATGGTCCGACGCTAATAGCCTCGTTTTTTTCCCCCCCAGGCGACCCCATATTTTGCCGGAAGTGGTCAAATGTTGATATCCGAAGACAAGCTACTATTTTTCTCAATTACCTGTGAAAATTTAAGGCAAAGGATGGTTTGGTTCAGATGTTATGTAGCGATAAAATATAACCCATTTTGGTCGACCAACATTAATTTTACACTATAGTACTCTATAGGGATTACAACATCAAGTTTTTAGCTCTCATTTCAAAACGGGTTGAAACTATCGGTGCGATATTTTACAGATGGGGTTTTGATAAAAAAAATTTATAGACTAAATCTGGTCATCCCATTAAAGAACATTTTTCATAAAAGAGTGGATTACACTTTAAATCATGAAATATCTTATGGAGGAGCTAGGACCTAGGTCAAAACATAATCGTTTACCCATCAGCGTCATAAAAGATTGACACCTTTGGTAGTTAGTATGGACCCTCTTAATCAACTCTGGTAGGTAGTACTCCTCAAATGTGTGTCACTTTTTCAGCAAAGGGGCCAGTTAAGTTACACAGGGGTCATACGTTACCACATGCTCCAATCATGTTGAAAGTAGGCAGCATATTGTCCATCTAGTCATATAGATTGAAAAATTAGTATCGTTTGTACAAACTCTGACCAATGGTTGTGTGAGTTTATGTAGGGGTCATCAGACTTTTATTAATCTTTTATATAAAATTAAAAAAAGTAAATTTCTATTTGTACAGGGGTTAATATCGGAGTTGCTCCCAATTTTGTTGAAAATGATAGAAGTGTTAATCTAGCTAATGAGTCAATTTTATAAGCATAAGTTGGTTACCATCTGTAATGCCATATTACCCTGTTATGGGA